>VDFB02131937.1:0-16639 GCA_007258455.2 Sequoia sempervirens | reverse complement strand
ATAACAAAACCAAAACATATTAAAATTATATTCATTAGATAGCTTGTTCTAAGGAATACCATAATCATTTGAAATAAATTTTAAATGAATTCATTTGATCCCCCAAAAGCTAAATCAAAAGTGATTTTTTATCAGCATTTATAGGTATGGTTTAAAACTAGCAAGGTTCTATCCAAGGGGGTTTGATCTAAGGTGATTTGATCAAACTCTCTTCAATTTGAATCCTTAAAATGGAACTTTTTAAGGCTTAAATCATTATATTTTCTAAAAATATGTGATTTCAGCTAAAATTCGTTCCTCTCAGGAATTGTAAACCACTATTATGACAACACCCGTTTCAGTTAACAAAAAATGACTTGGACCCACTTTGGGTGCCCAAGTTGGCTTCTTGGAATTAACTCCTTTGCATGTTAAGATATTTCAAAAGGTTGAGTTAAGTGGGCCCACTCTTGGGCGCCCACTTTGAGGATAAAGCCTTGAAGATATTTACAGAATAAAGGTTGAGTTACTACTTTAGTTTGGGACAACCAAATGGATGAAGATGAAGATTTGAAATGGTTCTTCATGGCATAAATTTACTTGAAAGAGATAGGCGTACCTTTTAGGGGTAGGGATTGAGCATTGTAATTGTAACTCTTGTGAGTTTACAAAGTTGGTTAATGCCTATTTATCTCAAGCAAGTTGAAGAGAGGTATTATCAATTTTATTGCAGGTTGTGAAGAAGATTTGTTGAAGGAAGAAGAAGCATCTCAAGGAAGAATTGGAATTATTGTAATCTACTTCAGAGATTAAATAATACATTGATTCTTGGTGGAGTTGTTTCCCGAAAGGGTTTCTCCACGGTATATGTTGTGTATCTTCTAATATCTTGTCTAATTCTTCTACAACTTCTGTCTTCATTCTATAAATGATAAAATGAATTAATTAGATAATCACCCACAAAGAATCTATAACAAAGTGTTATCACGGAATCTAGCAGCGCTCGTTCCACGGATAACCCCCTACGAAACTTGTCCATTTTCGTGAAGTTCAAGTACGCATAACGGAGTGATTTTCAAGCCACCTTGAAATGCGTTCCCAAGTCTCGAATAGTCAATTCGATCATTCCCCCTTGTTCACCTCGCAAAGACCTTCGAAACGAGATCTTTCGCGACGTTTCACTGTTCGTACTTTGCAAATTGCGGAAGATGCAGTAGCACTGAAAAAGTGCGCTCCTGCAGGGAAAATCCAAAAATTTGGCTAAGTCTGGAAATGTAAGGGCGCTAAAATTTAGCGCCCCTACATGCTGTGAATTTCCAAAAAATGTAAGGGTGCTAAATTTTAGCGCCATTACATTTTCTTTCGACACTTAACTTTTTTTTTCATGCCTCTGGCACGTTTCTTCACAATTTCGTGTTTTTCGTCAATCGTGCCACTTTTTGTGCCTAAATTTATTGCACGACTTGAGTTAGGTTTTTAATTTTCATTTGCAAAGTTAAGTGAATGAATTTGCCACTTTTGTTGTTTATGTTTCATTTCTTTTGCCTCTCCTCTTGCTGTGCGTTTGCCTTTCATCTGCAAAATCACGTTTTTTGGAGATTCGCCATTCTTCTCTTCAACAAGCTTCGCGTTTTGCCCTGGTAAGACTTTCATTTTGTTTTTGTATTTTCATTTGTATATGTCCATGGTTATCATACGTGTTTTGGTTTCTTATATTCGCATCTTTCATTGTATTCATTTTGGTTCTTTCCATTCACGTCCTCCCTTCTTCATTCGCGTTTCTCTTCTCCTTCATACGCGATGGAACCCTCATTCATTGTTTTGAATGCGTCTTTCTCCTCTGTGCATGTTCATTTCGATGCTCATTCCACCTTTTCATTTCTATTCACTTACCCTACATATTCGCATTTTTTTTTCCCTTGTCTTTCATACGTCATTCTTCTCCTTCATACGTGTTTCTTTCTATTCTTCTCCTTCATACGCGACGTCCCTTGGGGACTTATATCTATTCAACGTGTTTTTGTTGAAAGATCTTTGTTGCTCTCTTCTTGCGCTTTGAAGCAAACTTGGAAGTCTCAAAAATGCAATGTTCTTGATAAACACCTCTAAATGCGAATGTGATAGTATGGAGATGATTTTGAAAGTTTTCATTCTACAAACATTGCATCGGCCTCTGCTAAAGCTCAAGCGCCTTCGCCATTCCTCACTACATTTACATCTTCACAAAAATTGCCAAACTTGCTAAAGCGCTAAATTTCCACGCCATGACATTTTGAAGATACACAAAAATTTCCTAACACAAAAAAGTGTAAGGGCGCTAAAATTTAGCGCCCTTACACCAAAAGCAATTTTTCTCAGAATGTAAGGGGGCTGAATTTTAGCGCCCTTACACCAAAAGCAATTTTTCTCAGAATGTAAGGGCGCTGAATTTTAGCGCCCTTACACTTTTTTCAGGCTTTTCCCAGACCTTCCCAAATAAACTTCATTTTTGACCAGTGTGCTCCCTGAGCTTCATTTTTCTACATTCGTGCATCGTTTTGCATGCCTCGCCATTCGCTCCACGCTTCTCCACCCTCGTGCTCATTTCACGCTTTCCCATGTTTCCTAACAATTGGTGTTTGTTCTGGCTAGACGGATTGTAGTCTACTCTCAGAGATCGTCAAGTCAAGAGTGCTCAGTGTTCCAGTTTCTTTTGATGCCTGCTACGAAGCCTCCTTCTTCTTCGAAAGAAAAAAGCAAGATGAAGTACAAATATCAAGGCATCTATCCGCCGACTATGGTGCTTTTGAAAGTTGAAGAAATAAAGGATACAGAAGTTGGCCATCAAGACATGGTTGACTTTGCAAAGTTGACAGAGACGAAGCCTCTCCCTGATTCAATGAGGGCAATCATACACAACAATCTCCACTTGGTGGCGATGTTCCCCACAGCTGCGCATAATACTGAATTTGTTCTTCAAATTGCGTCTCATTACATCCGAGAAAGCAGAAGTGTGATCAACTCTTCCGGGCATGAGATTCTAAGACTCGACCCTGATTTCTTTGACATCGTCTTCAAGGTTCCTCACATGGACAAATATATTGACATTTCTATATCAAAAGCATAGGATATTTTCGATGCTGATCCTAATAAAGCCAAACAGTTGATAAATACTCAATGGCTCAAAAAGCCTAGATCGTCTGTTTCCAGATGGCCGAAAGGACTCCTGAGAAGTGACTTCAAAGATGACGTCAAAGATATGATCACATTTCTGAGCAGAGTGAAAGGTTTTCCGGAATCATCCACCTTTCACAATTGAATGTATGAGTACATCAGGATCATAAGGAGGCAGAAGGTACATATTGACTGGGGTAAACAAATTAGTGATGAGATGCAGGAACAGTTGATCAATGCTCCTTCTACATTGAAGTTCTACATGACTTCTTACCTAGTGTACGCAGCAGCTGTGATGAGACAATTCCCAGGTCTATCTACAAAGGGGAATCGAATGATGGTGCCTGTGTATACATATTTCTATCAGTTGGAGCTAAAAGAAAGCTTTCACCATTTCAGACGGGTCACTGATGCTTTCTTTGTGCCCTTACTCTTCAACTTTGATCCAGCTCTGGAAAGAAGAAGAGTGTCTGATGAGGCTTATAAGGTGGTAAGTAAAGTTGGATGTATTTTTCTCCAATTCCAAATGTTTACTTACTTGAGAGTAGGTTGTTACACTAGTTGTCCCTACATGCTACCACGTTATCCTTCGGATAAGTGGGTTCTCATGGAAACATGCAGACAGCTGATGTCAGTGCAGAAAGAACGAAGAAGCAACCACAAGCGTGGATTCAAGTTCCCATTGAGCATCGGAAGATATACTATCCAAACTACACAAAAGGCTAAGTCTGTCTATGCTGAGATGCAGATCATGACCATCAAAACCTACAGGTATAGGTTTGATTTTGACTACCGAGATGTCAGAAAGAAGGTAAAGGGCTCAAATACGTACCGCTTTTGAAGACATTCCGGCATTGCGTAGATGAAGAAGCCATTCAGTCGGACTATTGCGATTGACAAATTAACAAATCAAAGATCTTGGTATCGCTGACCTACCAGAGGATTTTGAGGATCCAAGCGATATCATGAACGTTGTCTATGATGAGCAAGGCATTGCTAAGAGGCCGTTGCCTGCAATACAGTGGTCTAGGAAAGAGGTCACCAGCATGAGAGAAAGGCTGAGACCAAGCCTAGCCAACACAGAAGAATGGTTACACAAACATGGTCATACAATGAAAAGTTTCAGGACAGACTCAGAAGGAGAAGAGTCCGAGGCAGAAGCACGCCAACAGCAAGAACTCCGCGACAAAAACAAATCAGCGGCCATTCCCACTTCTTCACGAAGAGGTCCAAGGATCAAGTTCACTGTTGGCAAGAAAGATACTCAGGCTGTCCAAGAGACAGAGAAGCCGGAATCCCATCCATCTCGTTCAAAGGGTAAAAAGCCCATTCTAGAGGAGGTAGATTCCGATGAAGAAGATAATTCAAGCAACCAATCCGCTGAAGATGAAGATTCAGCAGAAGCAGACTCCGATGCCGAAGAGGTTTCTGAAAGCGGGCAAGAGTCTGATGAAGATTCTGAAGAAGGATCTGAAGGTGACTTCGAAGGTGAACCAGAATCAGAGAGACAAGAGGGTGATCAAGAGGAACCCGAGCATGATGAAGAAATAACTACTTCTCCTCCCGAGAATGTAGTTGAGGAAATCCACAGAACATCATCGCCCGTGACTTCAAACGTTCCTCATACCCCTCTTGAGTCAAGAACTCCTCCACCTCCTATTCCCTCGTCACCTATTCCTACCATGCCATCTCAAGAAATGATATCCCCTTATCCCCGCAACATCAACCTACTTATCCCTGCAGCATCAGCCCGACTTGATGCTCAGCCCGTTAGCGAGGGCATCCATCACGGTTGATATCATCCAATTCCACCATCGTCCATTCCTAGCTTGTCTTACGTAGCATTATGATATCCTTAGAGAATGAATTCAATCCATTTCATGAATGAGTCAATCGTGTCGGCTCAATGTGTCAACTACGAGGGGGCCCGATGATGACAAACACTTCTCAATTGTCAACGATTACCAATGGTGAGTTCGGATGTGACAATAACTTGAGGAGAATTGTAGTAGCGTGACTTATTGATAAATCCAGTTCACACTTCTTTTTCTTCCTCCCTTATGTATCTCAAGAGTGTCAAGTAAAAAGCAAATGATTTCTCGAGGAGGCCTAGGCCTTGAAGAGATAGTTCTTTAAAAGGCCAAAGGGAAGAAGAAGGCAAAAGTATACTCAAGGCTGAATGTTGATAAGGCTGGCCACAAGTATGCTGAAATTGGCATACCACCGAATCAAGAAGGTGATGTCAATATGGAGGACTACACAGTGACAAAGGTTCAGCTTGGCAAAGTTACCAACGAAAGTGCAAAGTCGATCATAAGTCACTTTGGATATCTTGGGAGGAAGGCTGGACAAAGTTGAGCAATCTCGTAACATGTACAAACAGAGGGCAGAGCATTATGCCACTGTTGTAAAGAGACTTTCCGGTTCTCCAAGTATTACAACCCATTGTGATGTAGTAAGTATTGAGAACCAATTTATCAAAGAAAGTTGAAATTAGCCTCAAAGCGAGGGTGTTAGCCAGCGTAACCTTTGTTAGAAAAGATCATCGAACCGCGGATCTCAGATAATTTGGCTACTTGGATAGAAAGAAAAACCACCATGTTGGCCAAGCTCACCCGCGAGCTTGATAAGAAAAAAGTACTTTCGGGGAGTGCGGGGGCATGGAAAAATTACATTGTGAGTGAGTAAAGCGAGGTATTTCAGCAAATTGAGTGGAGGTTGGGGAGTGTGAATTCGAGCAAAAGAAAAGTTTGTAGAGGTAAGAGAATCACTGAAACACAGGATTCAAGTGTTTCAATCTCTCATTGAAGATCTTCACCAAGTACAGGAAGATGTCGACGGGCATCGCAACATTCTTGACAAAAGTATCAAAGAGTTGCCAGGTCAACTTCTTGAGGACAATCGTATCTTCCTACCGGCCACAGAAATATCCCTGATCTTCAAGGAAGCCATCACGAATTTGGTCAGCCGGTTCAAACTTCTCAAAAGCTTAAGCTGAACATCATTTGTGATACAAGGCTCCGCATTGGACAACTGGTAGCATCTTGATAGGTGCAAGGGTTTCACTCATACGCCATGAGATGCGATCCGAGAATTCACACCATTGTAGTTTACACTTGGGTTAGTCAGATGAAGTTAGGTCGCGAGAGGAGACTAGGAGGAGATTTGAGGGCTTGAGTGCCCAATGCAAAGAGGCATTAGGCGGCCCCACTATCCTCCGGTCATTGGAGCATTTCCGGGTTGCATCCCCGCCTTCCATCTTGCCTTAAATATTTCTCGACATTTTTGAATGTCATTTTGTAAATTGTAATTACACCAAGTCCAAAGATGTAACATTTTCAAAACAAATTACACTTTGACTTTGGTCAAAGTTAGGTGAGATTTCCTAAAATCGCTCACCTAACTCTCCCCGATTTTCTCAATCTCTTTCCTTCTTTTGCTCATCCCTCTTTCTATATAATGTGAGGGATTTTCATTGTAATATTATCTTTTAGTCTATTGCAACGAAGTGCTGCCCTTTTGTAAGCAAACTTGTGAAACTTTGCGTTCATACTTTGTGAATGAGATTCAATCAATAAAGAAAGAGTTACCAAGCCCGGACTTTGCGCGTTGGATTCCAATACTTTGTAAAGTTGATTTGATTTGGTGATGATTAGTTAGAAGTCGAAAGAGACTCTAAGTGGTTGATGTAAACTTTGTGTTACATCTATTATTTAGATTGCATTGTTATTTTTGTTTATCATTGGTTGAGTGATCTATAAGACTTTGCGCTTATAATCATTTATACTCTTGCATGTTCTTGTTGGATAATCTATAAGACTTTGTGCTTATAATTATTCATTCTCTTGGATACTTTGTCGAAGGATCTACAAGACTTTGTGCTTGTAATCATTCGTGCTATTGACACTCTTGTTGGATGATCTACAAGACTTTGTGCTTGTAATCGTTCATGTTGTTTGAAGAATTGTTGCGTCTAAGAAGACTTTTATTAGCCTAGCGTATTAATAAGCAGTCACGCGTTTATGCAGATCCAACATTGATAAAGCTACGAAACGACTTTGTGCCTTCGTGAGCTTTCCCTTTTTACTTTATTTTTGTTTGTTGTTAATTACTTTTGGTATCTCTACGCTTCGCTTTGATGAGATAGAGATATTTGCATTATTGTTGGTTGCTAGTTTTAAGTTATCAAGAATTCGGAACTTCCAACACGTGAAACATTGTAAACATCTTCTCTGAAAAAAGAGAGAAGGATGAATGTAACACACCCCCCCCACTCCGTGAATTTCGTGTACATTTTGTAATTACTTTTGTGATTTACTATTGTTTCTCTTAGCAATAAGAAGGGCGCCTCCCCTTTCCGAGAGGAGAGATTCATATCTCACATAGCTGTGGCTGAAGTCCAAGTTGTGTAATCTGTCGAGAGTTGATTACATAATTTTCACCCAACAATTTTTTGGCGACTCTACTGGGGAACCTACATACGCAATCTAAGCCTCACGCTTCGGATTGAAGTAGATAAGTTTCCTTTTTCTTGTTGTTCTTTTGTATATTGTTAACTCTGTAAGACCCTTTGTATTCAGATCTACATTCTGGCGGACTGAATATATACAAGAGGATTGAGGGCTCAAGGAATAATAGATCCACTCTTTGAAGAGTTGTTGCAACGTGACTTTCCATTTACTCTTCCATGAGCAAGGTCACCACTGCAGCAGGCTATAAGCTTCCCTCCACGTAGCCAAAGATCTCCGATCCCAAGTGTTTGGTCGGTTTATCACAGACGTCCTATTCAAGCATCTGTTGTGCAACCAGTCATGGCTGCACCACCTGCAGGACCGTGGGGAAATGCTTTTGGTCCCCTCTGTTTGACTCCACCTTTACACGAACTTCCTCGTGTATCCAGGAAGCATCTTCCAAAATTTCAAGGTGATGGCAAACAACACCCCGATGAGCACATATCCGCATTCTACATAGTATGCGGCGTTCTGGGCATTGAGCACGAGGATGTTTCCGTAAGATTGTTCATTGAATCCCTTCAAGGGATTGCAGCCGAATGGTTCTTTACTCTTCCCAATGCTTCTGTCACCAATTGGGCCACCCTTCGAACTAAATTTGAAGAAAGGTTTAAGCCTGCTGAAGATTCGCATGCTCTATTGGCGCAACTCACCACCATGCACAAAGAAGCTCACGAGCCTATGCGCGAGTTTGTGGCGAAGTTCAATAAGTTGGTGACACGGATCCCCAATGATGCAAAGCCAATGGATCACAACCTGAAATGCTTCTTCATCAACACCCAATTACCTAAGGTAAGTTTCTACTTGCGTAGGGAAAATCTTGCTAATGTTGCAGCAGCCCAGCAATTGGCTACCAGTCTTGAGGACGACATGATCCTTGCTGGAGAAATTAGGATGGGAACTAACGAAAATAAGAGGATGCAAGCCTCAGGATCTTCAGCATCCAACGCTAGTACTCCCACTGCCAGCTCAAATTTCACTGATCCCATGGTCCAAAGGCTGGAAAATGAAGTTCTGTCTCTCAAGAAGCAAGTGTCGAACAACAACAATGGTAACAACTACAAAGACGTCCCTAGGAGGACTTTTCCTAACTATGCTGGCAACAAAAATCAGAATCATCTCCCAACACCTCCAGGACGACTTGCTCTTGAAGCCCCGCCTGCTAACAATGCCGCTGGGTACTATGAGACTGAACAAGATGATTATGCTTAGCCCGAATATCCTGAAGAAGAAAATGCCGACCTCTTCCAAGAAGAAGAAACTGAATCGGCTGGCGACTCCAAGATCAGCTATTTGCAAATGATGGAAGAAGAAGAAGAAGAAGACGACTTGGTGACTGACACTTACGCTATTTTTACTCGGCATCAACAAAGTGAACTTGACAAAGCTCAAGCTGCTGCTGTCCTAGAAAAAGAAAAGCAGCCCATAACGATTGCCAAAAGAGGATCTCCCCTCCCTTGGCAGCCTAAGAAAGCAGCAAATCCGCAAGTAAGTGCACCCCGTTCTTCTTCGTCAACTCCCATTGTTCCTAAAGCTAATCCTCCCGTTCCAAAGACCAGTGTGCCCTTTGTGAAACCAATCAATGAAGTTACGGATTCCAATCTACAAAGTTCTTTCCAGGATTTCGACATCATTGACCATGCCAAGAAAACCAAGGTTCAAATGTCCGAGGCTGAATACCTCAAAGCCAACCCCGACTAATTTGACAGGCTTGTCAAGTTCGTGAATGATAAAAAGATCTCCCCAAGTCAGGATACTCCTCCTAACGTCCCAGTTACTCCTAAACCCAAAGTGTCACAGAGTAACCTCGTATCTAATCCTCCAACTGCTTCTGGACGCATTGATCCATTTTTCATCTCCCTACTTGTAAATGGTTTCAAGCTGAGTAACTGTGTCATAGACTCTGGTGCGTCCGACGACGTAATGCCCGCCAAGGTAGCTACTGCGTTAGGCCTTGAGATGACCAAAACCTTCAACCGTTGCTTTTCCATGGAAAATAAGCAAGTACCATTGATCGGTCAGATCAAAGATGCCCAATATGCATTCGCCGCATACCCGGAGAAGAAGATAAAAATGATGGTCCTCGTGGCCGATGTACCAGCTTCCTATGGTATACTCCTCGGACGCAATTTCTGCAAAGATGTTGGAGGAGAGCTAAGTATGGATATGTCTGAAGCAAGAATACCAGTAAAAGGTGTGATGCAAAAGCTAATTCCTGAAAAGGAATCGAAGTTTTCAGTTGTTGAGTCCAATGATCCCAGAGCTTAGATTTTGTTCGAATCATCAGGCGTGGGAACTTACTACCTACAAACAGATGAGGTAGGAGAATCCTCAACTCAAAATGAGCTAGAAAAAGATGATACTTCGTCAACTTTAGACGAAACGTCATCAAGAGATTTGTCCCTCTCCGACCATGAATCTTCGTCAGAGGATGAAGTCTTCGATTTTGACACTGTTCCAATTGGTGATTCCAACGGTGTCTGGCTGCTCGAGTTCGATGGTAGTTGCTCTTCGACCGGTTCCGGAGCAGGAATGGTTTTCATCTCACCATCAGGAAAGTTTTTCCCTTTTTCCTTCAAGCTGCAGTTTGATAACACCAATGACACCGCTGAGTATGAAGCCCTGTTACTGGGAATGCAAGTTGCATTGAAGAAGGGTATAAAAAATCTTCATGCGCAAGGTGATGCCGAGTTGATAGTATGTCAAGTGAGAAATCTCTATCAAACAAAGAATGAGAGACTCAGGCATTACCGTAATCTCATATGGGATTCCATTGAGGAATTCGAGGCTTTTGATATCTCCGTTGTTCCCAGAGAATACAATACTAGAGCTGAAAATGGCGACTCTACTTTAATTTGATGGTCGTCGTTGAAAATCTGCCAGTTTTCTGAATTGTCAGGTACACTTGGGCAAAAAACCAATTCTATGGTGTAAGTAGAACTTTGAAAGTCTTTGTGTGGTACCAAGAGCGTGGTAGAGATCGCAAGGGAATCCGTGTCTGATTTAGACCCTGTTACGGGCGAGGAATATCTGCA
This sequence comes from Sequoia sempervirens, assembly GCA_007258455.2. Classification (NCBI taxonomy): domain Eukaryota; kingdom Viridiplantae; phylum Streptophyta; class Pinopsida; order Cupressales; family Cupressaceae; genus Sequoia; species Sequoia sempervirens. Next base: position 5,961 of record VDFB02131937.1, on the reverse strand, counting down.
ACTCAAAGGGAATAAGATCCCTAAAGGATTGGTATCCTTGGAGAAACTTTTTGATAAGCATGATCACCACGTCAAGAAACAACTCTCAGGTTCTGACTCATCTAATGAGGTTGAACAGATAAATTTGGGAACTGAGGCCGATCCTAAGATGGTCAACATTAGCAAATGTTGCACGGCCGAAGAAAGAAGACGTTTTGCTCAGCTACTGCAGGAGTACATTGACGTCTTGGCGTATTCATATGACGATCTAAAGTCATTTCGGCCCAAGGAAGTGCAACATGACATTCCTCTCAAGGTTGGTGCTTTACCTTACAAACAAAAGCAGAGGCAGTACAATCCCAAGATTTTTGGAACGATTTTAGCTGAAGTTCAAAAGATGCTGAATGCGTGGATAATTTTCACTATCCATCATTCAACATGGATAGCCAATATCGTCCCCGTTCGTAAGAAGAATGGTGAAATTTGCATTTGCGTAGATTTCAGAAATCTAAATCAATTGTCTCTCAAAGACAATTACCCACTCCCAGTGATGGATCAAGTCCTACAAAATGTAACTGGATCCGAGATGCTCTCTATGCTAGACGAATTTTCCGGTTACAATCAAATTGAAGTGAATTCAAGCGATCAACACAAAACCGCTTTCACAACGCCATGGGGAACCTTTGCGTATCGTAGGATGCCATTCGGTTTGATCAACGCCGGTGCTACATTCCAACGTGCCATGGATCTTGCTTTCCGTGACGTAATGGGTAAGTTCATTGTGGTGTACCTTGACGATCTAACGGTGTTCTCCAAGCAACGCCATGAGCATTTCTATCATTTGAGACAAACTTTGGAGAGGTGCCGTCAGCACGGCATTTCCCTCAATCCCAAAAAGTCAACTTTTGGGGTGACAGAAGGTAAACTTCTTGGTCACGTAGTATCTGCTGAAGGAATTAAGATTGACTCAGAAAGAATCAATGGAATCAAATCCCTCGCTTTGCTGTCAAGTAAGAAAGTCGTTCATTCCTTTTTCGGCAAGGTAAACTTCTTGAGAAGATTTCTTCCAGACTTTGCTAAAAAGACCCGTCACATTGTGAACATGATGAAGGGTAATGCCACGTTTCATTGGATGGCAGAAGGCAAAGCAGCGTTCGATGACATCAAGGAGGCCATCGCTCATGCGCCTGTATTGGTTTTCCCTAACTACACCAAGGAGTTTGTGATGTACAGTTATGCTTCTGAGCATACGCTATCAGCAATCTTGGTGCAGGAAAATGATGAGGGATTTGAATCCCCCATTGCATTCATGAGTTTCCCTCTAAAGAATTACGAGTTGAAATATTCTCAGATGGAAAAGCACGCTTTTGCAGTGGTGAAAGCCATCAAGCATTTCCGGTTCTACATTTTGGGCAGTCATGTCAAAGTCCTCGTTCCAGATTCAGCTGTCAAGTCTATTCTCACACAACAAGAATTTGGAACGAAAAGAGGAAACTGGATTGCTAAGATTCAGGAATATGACCTAGAGATAAAGCCTACTAAGCTGATACGTGGACGTGGCCTTTGTCAACTCATTGCAGAAAACAATCCAGGTGAGAAAATTTTGGAAGATGAAGAGGTTGATACTAGTACACTTCCTATGGTACTATTCGTTAGCACCACTGATGAATGGTTTTCCAACATAGCTCACTTCCTGACATATGGAGAATGTCCTAACCACTTAACTCTGAAAGAAAAGAGGACCGTCAAGCTAAAGTCAGCTAATTTCGTCTTGTGGGATAGCGGCTTGTATAAGCGTGCGATGGATGGAACATTTCTCAGGTGTGTTGATAAACAGCAACAACAAAAGTTGCTGAAATCTTACCATGATTTGGCATGTGGTGGGCATTTCTCAGTGCCAGTAACCGCTCACAAAATCCTGAGAGCAAAGTATTACTGGCCTACACTCTTTCAGGACACGTACTCTTGGGTGCGTAAGTGTGAATTGTGCCAACAGTTTGTTGGCCGTCTAAAATTGGCATCTTTGCCGTTAAAACCTGTCGTGATTGATGAACCTTTCCAACAATGGGGCATTGATTTCATAGGTGTAGTGAATCCATCATCAAGTGCTAGACATGTCTATGTTTTGACGGCTATAGACTATTTCACCAAATGGGTGGAAGCAATACCTACCAAGCGTGCTACTTCGGAAGTAGTGTGCAATTTCTTAAAAGAGAATATTATTTCCAGGTTCGGTGTGCCGAACAAGATTGTTGCGGACAACGCTTCTACTTTCTCATCAAATGAGATCACGGAGTTTTGTTTCAAGCATGGTATCACTTTGTCACATTCTTCCGACTATTATCCGCAGGGTAACGGTCAAGCGGAATCTAGTAACAAGAATCTGGTAACTATAATCCGCAAGCTGGTGGACGAGAATCAACGTTTGTGGCACAAGGCTTTGTTTGACGCTTTGTGGGCAGACAAAATAACTCCGAAGCGAGCTATCGGCATGTCTCCTTTTCAGCTCTTGTACGGATTGAATGCCGAGATTCCTATAACTTTGGAACTACCAGCCCTCAAGTTGGCTAAGGCCATTGAGGATGAGACGTTTGACAATTCTGTCGATAAGCGCATCATGTATCTCTCTGAATTGGAAGAGAATCGAGTTCAGGTGGCGGACCGCATTGCGGAACACTAGGATCAAGTGAAGAAGCTGTTCGACAAGAAGGCCAAGTCTCGAGAATTTCAATTTGGTGACCTCGTCCTCTTATGGGACAAAAGGAGAGAGCCAAAAGGTATGCACGGGAAATTTGATTCACTATGGACTGGACCTTTCCAAATACATCAGTTGCATGGTGAAAACAGTTTCATGTTGGCATACGGAGATGGGACGCCATTTTCCCTTCCTCACAATGGGCAACATCTCAAGCACTTTACGCAGTAAAGGAGTCGGCGTTGGTATGTAAATACTTTTTATTTTTCAAGTTCTTTTGAGTCTTTGTGTTTTGTTTTTGTCGTCATCGTCGCCTGACTCCAAGCCCAATGGATGGATAAAGGCACTTGAATTCTGGATTACTTCTCCCTTCGTTCTTTTCTAAAGAATAACCGAAGGAAGATCCCCAGCAGGAGCCAGCTGTTATCACAGAATCTAGCAGCGCTCGTTCCACGGATAACCCCCCTATGAAACTTGTCCGTTTCCTAGGATTCGTGAAGTTCAAGTACGCATAACGGAGTGATTTTCAAGCCACCTCAAAATGTGTTCCCAAGTCTCGAATAGTCAATTCAAGCATTCCCCCTTGTTCGCCTCGCAAAGACCTTCGAAACGAGATCTTTCGCGACGTTTCACTGTTCGTACTTTGCAAATTGCGGAAGATGCAGTAGCACTGAAAAAGTGCGCTCCTGCAGGGAAAATCCAAAAATTTGGCTAAGTCTGGAAATGTAAGGGCGCTAAAATTTAGTGCCCCTACATGCAGTGAATTTCCAAAAAATGTAAGGGCGCTATATTTTAGCGCCATTACATTTTCTTTCGACACTTAACTTTTTTTTTCATGCCTCTGGCACGTTTCTTCACAATTTCACGCTTTTCGTCAATCGTGCCACTTTTCGTGCCTAAATTTATTGCACGACTTGAGTTAGGTTTTTAATTTTCATTTGCAAAGTTAAGTGAATGAATTCGCCACTTTTGTTGTTTATGTTTTATTTCTTTTGCCTCTCCTCTTGCTGTGCATTTGCCTTTCATCTGCAAAATCACGTTTTTTGGAGATTCGCATTCTTCTCTTCAACAAGCTTCACGTTTTTCCCTGGTAAGACTTTCATTTTGTTTTTGTATTTTCATTTGTATATGTCCATGGTTATCATACGCGTTTTGGTTTCTTATATTCGCATCTTTCATTGTATTCGTTTTGGTTCTTTCCATTCACGTCCTCCCTTCTTCATTCGCGTTTCTCTTCTCCTTCATACGCGATGGAACCCTCATTCATTGTTTTGAATGCGTCTTTCTCCTCTGTGCGTGTTCATTTCGATGCTCATTCCACCTTTTCATTTCTATTCACTTACCCTACATATTCGCATTTTTTTCCCTTGTCTTTCATACGTCATTCTTCTCCTTCATACGCGTTTCCTTCTATTCTTCTCCTTCATACGTGACATCCCTTGGGGACTTATATCTATTCAACGTGTTTTTGTTGAAAGATCTTTGTTGCTCTCTTCTTGCGCTTTGAAGCAAACTTGGAAGTCTCAAAAATGCAATGTTCTTGATAAACACCTCTGAATGCGAATGTGATAGTATGGAGATGATTTTGAAAGTTTTCATTCTACAAACATTGCATCGGCCTCTGCTAAAGCTCAAGCGCCTTCGCCATTCCTCACTACATTTACATCTTCACAAAAATTGCCAAACTTGCTAAAGTGCTAAATTTCCGCGCCATGACATTTTGAAGATACACAAAAATTGCCTAACACAAAAAAGTGTAAGGGCGCTAAAATTTAGCGCCCTTACACAGAAAGCAATTTTTCTCAGAATGTAAGGGCGCTGAATTTTAGCGCCCTTACACCAAAAGCAATTTTTCTCAGAATGTATGGGCGCTGAATTTTAGCGCCCTTACACTTTTTTCAGGCTTTTCCCAGACCTTCCCAAATAAACTTCATTTTTGACCAGTGTGCTCCCTGAGCTTCATTTTTCTGCATTCATGCATCGTTTTGCGTGCCTAGCCATCCGCTCCACGCTTTTCCACCCTCGTGCTCATTTCACACTTTCCCATGTTTCCTAACAATTGGTGTTTGTTCTGGCTAGACGGATTGCAGTCTACTCTCAGAGATCGTCAAGTCAAGAGTGCTCAGTGTTCCAGTTTCTTTTGATGACTGCTACGAAGCCTCCTTCTTCTTCGAAAGCAAAAAGCAAAATGAAGTACAAATATCAAGGCGTCTATCCGCCGACTATGGTGCTTTCGAAAGTTGAAGAAATAAAGGATACAGAAGTTGGCCATCAAGACTTGGTTCACTTGCAAAGTTGACAGAGATGAAGCCTCTCCCTGATTCAATGAGGGCAATCGTACACAACAATCTCCACTTGGTGGCGATGTTCCCCACAGCTGCGCATAATACTGAATTTGTTCTTCAAATTGTGTCTCATTACATCTGAGAAAGCAGAAGTGTGATCGACTCTTCTGGGCACGAGATTCTAAGACTCGACCCCGATTTCTTTGACATAAGTCTTCAAAGGTTCTCCACATGGACAAATATGACGAACCTATATCAAAGCCGCAGCGGGAGATTTGCGATCATGATCCTAATAAAAGCCAAGCGGTTGATAAATACTCAATGGCTCCAAAAGCCTAGATGCGTCTGTTTCAGTTAGTAGAAAGGACTCCTGAGAAGTGACTTCAAAGATGACGTTAAGGATATGATCACGTTTCTGAGCAGAGTGAAAGGTTTGCCGGAATCATCCACCTTTCACAATTGGATGTATGAGTACATCAGGATCATAAGGAGGCAGAAGGTACATATTGACTGGGGTAAACAAATCAGTGATGAGATGCACGAACAGTTGATCAATGCTCCTTCTACATTGAAGTTCTACATGACTTCTTACCTGGTGTACGCAGCAGTTGTGATGAGACAATTCCCAGGTCTATCTACAAAGGGGAATCGAATGATGGTGCCTGTGTACAGATATTTCTATCAGTTGGAGCTAAAGGAGAGCTTTCATCATTTCAGACGAGTCACTGATGCTTTCTTTGCGCCCTTACTCTTCAACTTTGATCCAGCTCTGGAAAGAAGAAGAGTGTCTGATGAGGCTTATAAGGTGGTAAGTAAAGTTGGATGTATTTTTCTCCAATTCCCAACATTTACTTACTTGAGAGTAGGTTGTTACACCGGTTGTCCCTACATGCTACCACGTTATCCTTCGGATAAGTGGGTCCTCATGGAAACATGCACCGGGAGCCGGTAGGTGGCGATTGCAAAAAGAGCGAAGAAGAAGCTTAATACAAAGCGTGGATT
>VDFB02131936.1:0-12499 GCA_007258455.2 Sequoia sempervirens | reverse complement strand
TTTTGGCGAAGATCCTCTAGATCATTGGCTATTACTTTGAATGTCTTGTATACATTTATAAATTTACGTTCTTTAGCCACTCCTATTCTTATGTGCATGAATCCAAATGTAGTGATGCATAATAAGATATGTTGAATGGTCCTACTAGTTGAAAACAAAGACATGTTTGGATATAAGTATGCCTCGTATAACTATGGAAATGTATTTTTTAAGCATGTTTGATGTCTATTAGGTTTTCATCCCAAGCGGGTGGGTGTGCCTTGTTGGATATTCAAACTATGTGTAGAAGTGTAGTTCACCAATTATTTATTTTGGCCATCTATCTACAAACAAAAGGTTGTGGAACAATCCAATTATGTAACCAAAATCTTGCACAAAGACTTTTAAAATGTGCTAATTTATTTAGAATCTAAATAAATTTTGTGGTAAACAAAATATACTCTGTTCATGGTTGAAGAAGAGACACATTGTTTCCCTGTATATCATGCTTTTCTTGAAGAAACCATGATAACCATTTGAAAAATATTTATTCTACTTATATCAAATATAAAATCCTTCATTCTATTTCCTTGTCATAGGGAGCCCATGAAAGATCCATGTCGAGCAGACTTCCTAGAAAGAGAAAAACTACAATTTATGTTGTAAAGCTCAATCTTCTTGTTCATGAGTTTGATAATGCAACAAGAAATCTAGTACTTGATATGATGCTCAATGTTTGCATACAAGTGAGGCTAGTATAAATATTGTTTAGCATAATTACAATTTTGGTGATACGAAAGTGAGGCTAGTATAAATATTGTTTAACTAATTTGTGGATAGAGCTAGATAACAAACTCAAATTTCCACAAGATTTTAACATTTGCCATCACATGTACATGTATTAAGATATTTTGTCAAAATAAACACAAAACTAAATGACAAATAACATAAGAATGCTAATTTCACTATTACAATAATTAATAAAGGATGTTGACAACATTCAACATAAAAAATTATGTCAATTTAGTAAAAATAGAAAAAATTAACTAGTTAATAAATATTTTGGACACTTGTTATACCTTGCCTCATACATAAAAAATATAAAAGTCATAAATATGATAAATATTATTGTTCAAGGATGTCATAGAATCATATTTAATTATTATAAACGACAATATTTAAAAATAAAATAGTAAAAAATAATATGTTCATTAAAAGATCATGCATCTTAACTTTTTATTTAATATTGAAAAAAATTAAAATTATAATAAAACTTAAACCATTCAACCAATAATAAATTATTTTATTAAAAACATTGACTAATCTTTTTAATCATTAATTATAATAATAAAAATAAAAAATTAACAACAAAAATAAACATTCACAATAATTCCTAATAATTCAATAATGAAAATTCACAATAATTCTTATATGACAAGGATTATTAAATAAAGAAACACCAATTGATTTCTTTATACATCATCACTCATTCTAATTATTATGTTTTTTTTTAGATGGAAAAATTTATTTGTTTTCTTCTTTTAACAGGGTAGATGAAATAAACTTATGCTTGAAGTCATCATCATATATATATTTTATTGCATTAAAGCTAATAAGTGATCACAAATAACATAACACATAGATACTGGCAGAACATACAATCATTACTGAGCTTTATTGACAGCAAGGTATTTGTATATCAATACAGAGAACATGAAACAACATAACTGAAAGAGCTACTAAATATATTCTAGCCTGAAAACACTGGAGAGCTATAGGAGCTGTAGAAGTTACAGCCATGGAACATGCACAGAGCAGCAATAGAGCAGACTTCTATCAAAAATATTATACTGAAAGTCTCCTCAGATGAATGGTTATCATTTGACTTGGTTATCATTCGACTGGTTGGGGACTTTTTCAAGGCTTGCCAGCATAAAAATAGGCAGGAGAAACTGATAGGCATTGATAAAAAGACAAAATGACTGTCACAAACATGACTCAAATTTAATGGCTGAATGACGTTAGCTTTTTAAATGCAAACTACTACGAATGATTTATAATTTATATGTTATTAATTTTTTTAATTATGAACCGTTCCTGGACAGCCGTTGTTCTTGGTTATGTTTGTTCATGGGTGGTCATTTATGAACTGTTCGTTGGGCAGTAATGTCTTTTTGAATAGTGTTATAGAATCATTAGATGATTGCTAGTGCTATATTGTTGTCCTAAGACTGTATATGTCTGTATTTTACCCTTTTTAGTATTATCTAACTGCTAATCTTTGACTGATATGAGTGTTCTGTTATCATTTGCTTGATATAATAAATAAAAATTATGTATCATTCTAATAGGTGAAGGTAATGTTAACATAATATTATTTTATATTTGGGCTTCAAGAAAATTCATCGCCATCAAATTTACCTTCAACAATTCATCACCAACAATTATCGCCATGATAAATTCATGTAGTGGAAAATTCACCATGAGCAATATGATATGAATTGCTGGTGGTGATTTTTCCACGAGATGAATTTGTCATGGCGATGAATTGTTGGAGGTGAATTTTTCTAGAGCCCTATTCTTGTGAGTGTTTTGTTATCATTTGTTTAATACAATAAATAAAAACTACGTACCATTCCAATAGGTGAAGGTAATGTTAACATAGTACACTTTATCAGTTGCATCACCATTCTATTCTTGTGGGCATGACCTTGGTGTCCCCTATTATTTAGTGTCTCTTTGGTCATTACTATCATGTGACTTTTCTCTCACTTTCCACATTCTTCTTTTATGAGTATTCTTCCTATTGGGAGCATGACCTTGGTGTTCCCCTTGCTCTTCATTTTTAATAGTTTAACTACTCTCTCTGCTCACTTGGGCGTATTCCTCTCAAGATCTTCCCTCTTATTATTTTGGGAATATGAACTTAGTATCCCTTGCTTTCCCATTGATCTCTTCCCTTTTTCCTCTTTTGCTCTCATCAAAATACTTGACATTTTTCTTTCTCCTTTTTCCTTAAATTGATTAAATCTTCTCTTCTTCCATTGCCAATCGATTTAAGGTGTGACATGTATTCTATATCACTCACTTACTTATATTGTTATTTGCTCAATCTTTATCCATGATCTTGATGATTTTCCTTTCTTATTAGCTTTAGGCTTGGTTTGGCCTCTTATCCAATTGGGGGTTAATTGTAACTACTGGAAACACCATCACATATTCCTTTTTATTGTACACTTTTGATGTGGTAACAACGTATAGCCAAGAGGTGGTGTACATAGCCAAACTGTTACCATTTTACTATCTTTTTTATCATCATCATCAACTTGCTATTATCATTGGTCTTTTCCTATGATCAGGTGGGGGGTACTTCTCATTATTGAGCTTGCTCAAATTCTTCTTGGTTATCTTCCCTAACCATTTAAATTTTTTATTATGTTTGATTTATCCTAAAATGTTTTCTTAGGTACCACGAGGATGCCTCAAAATTGGTGGAGGATTTTGAGGGGGGTTATTATGTTCATGCTCTTCATATGGACTTTCATCACATGTTTCATTAGATAGATGAGAGTTTGGAGGTGTTGAGGGGTTTGTATTTGATCAAAAATAAAATAAAGAATCAACACAAATGTAAATTATAATTATTTTGACTTAAATTGTTAAGAAATTAAATGAATGTACCTCTTGCATGTCATGGCAGCATGATTCCTTCAATAAAATTGCTCTAAATCACTCAAAACACGCTCATAAATGAATATTCATGCTTCTATGAAATTAGTAGAAATGAATTACAATCCCTTTCTTTTCTTTTATGAGAGAAAATGTAATCACATTATGCATGAGCCTGTTATAATGTTCTCACATTTAGGGTCGTTAACGATCGATCCTCGATCTTGGCACTAATGAGTATATTGTGGAATAATGGGACCAAGCCTTGTATAACACAGTTACATTATTTCAATCTAAAACTAAAATTTGGCCATTTTTTTGGCCCCCATATGTGTGCACATAACCAACATAGGTTGGTGAAGAGTAGCTGGACTAAATCTTTGGCTGGAGGCATAAGAGTAACTCTTCTTAGAGTTTAGGGAATAGATGGGGTAGATAGATACAATGAAAGTTTAGAAGAAGGTGAAGAAGGTAAAAGTGAAGATAGAAGACGAAGTAGACTCTATTGAGAATGAGTTGTAGAAGGTTGACATCAAGTGCTAAGTAGGGATGGAGTTTTGATGCATGATTTGGTACATCCACTTAGACAAGGAAAATATATGCTTTGCCTCTCTTAAATCGCAACAAAAAATCTTCCCAAAATTTATATATCACTAAATCTTGATTATTACTAGAATAAACAAAAAAAATAATGTGTTTGATGAAGAAGCTATAATAAAAACTAAGATAAAAGTATTACACAATCTTATTTTAACTAAATATTAAAGTGAAAATGCTCAACATAAACTGAAAGATATAAGGGCTATGGTCTATGGCATAATTTTCACTACTACCCACGTTTTGATGCACTTGTGTTGATATTTGATTGGTTTGTATTTTACTTTATATTTGGCAGTGAGTGTGTAGGACCCCGCGACAAAAGCATTTATCACCCGTTACAGAACGTTTACCCGTAGACTGGTAGTTAGTCATCAAGAACGTTACAATGGATAACTTAAACCACATGGTGTGTGGGTAGGACAGTTAAAAACAAATACAGCTTAAAGTGCAAGTAACGATGGTAAAAGGCATCCACTTTTAGATTTGATCAAATAGATAGCGAAAAGTGATAATGTAACTCTCGCTATCATAGTCTAGCCAAAATTAAAGTAATAATGTAATGAAATTCTCTCATGTGTCTCATTTTCTATTAGAATTCAAAGTTTTGATTTGTCAATGGTATGGCTTTTTTTTAATAATTATATAGAATTAGGTAAGTAGGAGGCTCTCAAGAAAATAAAGTAATATTAGGAGTTCAACACAATTCATAGTAGGGTTGGTAAGAAGAAAAAGACCTCAAAATCATCATATAAACTATAAACTTCGTTATAAAATCTGTTGATGGTTTCTATGTGTTTCTAGTTGTAAGCATCAATAGTATGTTAATGAAAGACTCTATAGCATATAAGATCTAGAGAGAAGAAAATTGAACCCTAATAACTTTAGTGCAAATGTCACAAACCCTAACAACTTTAGTGACCTCTAAACAACATATATTTTTGCGTTTTGTTTTTTCTACCTCATAGAAGGAAATGTAAATGATGTTTAAAACCAAGGCATGGCTTACAAGAGGGGGAACAAACAAGGAAGAGGGAGTAAATTTAAAATACCTAACACAAGCAAACAATATTGATGAAGTAGAGAATGGTGTGACAATGAATAAAGAGAGCAAGGAAAATAGGAAGATGGCTATAGAGACAACATTCAACTTAACATGAGAGAATGGTAAAAGGGATGTCTTTGAAATGGAAGAATCAAATGGAGAAGGAACAAGTAAAACTTTAGAATTTATGCTCCCTAATGATGTGATGAATTACATTGTTGAATGCTAACACAAATTTGTCATTTTCTTAAGAGGTATATTTTTCAGAATTGAAATTTTACAAATGAGGCCCAAATTAAAATGGGAAAATAGGGGTTGGGAAATTGAAGCTTTGAGAGGGTTAGGTAAAGGCTATGTTTCTTACAAATTTAAAGTAGTTAAGTATGCTCAGGCTATGCTACAATATGTCACTTGGGTTATTTGTGGGTAGGTCTATTATTTACGAGATTGGACCTTGGATTTTCACCTTGAAGGCCCTTCTAGATTGTGTTATCTAGTGTGGGTGGATCTGGTACTTTTAAACCTTGCCTTCAAGCCCTTCATATGAGAAATAGTTTCACAACTTGGAAGAGTCTTTTGGTGTGAAAATAATGCAATTTTTTTTCTAGCTTAAGGGTGCATCCTAGGGTTTGTGTGAAGATGAAATTAAATAGATAGCTACCTAAAAATATCAAGCTAATTGGCCCTAGGTTTGATGTCTACCAACCTTTAGTATATTTAGATAAACCTAATGCTTGTTTTCATTACCAATAAGAGGGCCACCTGATAGGAGATTGTCCCCTTCTAGTTAGTAGCAAATGAAACATCAATCTCAATCATCAACTATGCCTAAGGATACTATTCCCTCACAAAAATTGCTTCAATCTCCTTTTGATATCCAAAATAATAAGTCTTATGTTATTTCTAACTCATCTTATAAATACGTTGTTGGCTGGAGATTCATAAGGAAAAGAAAAGAACCTTTTGGGTCTATCAGGAGTCAAGGTGGATATTTGTTTTCCTAAGGATTTCCTTAGTCACTTCCCACCAAAATTTAAAATCTATGGATAGGGCCTCCACTTCTCATCCTCCTATTGCAAGACATAGGTCTCAATCCCCGCCTCCTACAACAAAAGAACTAGGAACTTTTGATCATTCTATTTCTCTTGCTAATCATTATGATGCTTTGCCACAAGAGGAGGACTCTTCTAACTCCTCTCCTCCAAAATTTATAAAATTCTATCTTTGAATGTATGAGGGATCATAAATATGGAGTTAAGGAAGCAATTATTAAGTGGGATCCTAATATTGTATTTCTCTAGGAATTCAAACTTAATAGCCTTTCTCTTGCTTCTTCTCTATCCAACACATGAAGAGATAGTACATTTTTACATACGTCCCATGGAAAAGGTAGGGGTGGTGGTCATTATTTTTTCTTTGTGGGAAATTTTTTCTTTGACAAAGGGGAAGACCCTTCACATAGTTTTGTGTAGGCCCTTGCTTTTATCAATGGAAAACATATTAGTGTTTTATTAATTTATGCTTCCAATATTGTAAACAAAATAAGTGAGTTATGAGATTGGATGCCTAAAAATATTCCTAACATTGATTGGGTGATAGGAGATGTTTTTAATATGGTGGAACATCTAAAAGGTCATAATTGGCTTAGTCATATTAAGTTGAGTAGTAATTAACTTGATAAATGGTTGTATTGCCATAAAAATATGGGAATAATAGATCCAATTAGCAATTTTTTTTTTCATAACTAGAATTGCTACACTTCCAATCTAATAATAGATTTGTGGATGATAGGAAGCTTAGCATACTTAATAGATTATATATATCCCCTAATGTTCAAGTGGTTCAAGATTCCTTTGGTCATTGTGTTAGAGTAGATTTTTCTTCTTCTCTCTCAAATAATTTCCATATCCTTTGTTATGTTGTAGGGGATAAAAATAAGAAAGTGGTATCTAAGTTGCTATTTAAGCTTAATGCATCTCATTTAAAAAATCCCTCATGTGTTGTTTCTATAGTTGACCTTTATAATTATGTCCCTAAGTCAAAATAAGGGGATTCATATAGGGATTACTGTTACCATGCTATTTCATAATGTGTTGAATTCTTATGTGCTTTTTGGTAAGATATTATCTTGGTGGAAAAAGCATAAGGAAAAATCCCTTCAAGGGAAGCTAGAACACACTAGAAAATTTCCTAATACAAATTCAAATAATATTAATCTACAAGCTTACATAGTCTCTTTAGAATCCCAACTTCATAAACTTGACATTTATAAAGGACAAAGATCTAAAATCATGACCATATTATGTTAGGTTGAGGAGGGTAACAAAGGTTCCAAATACTTCTTCAATTTTCTAAATTATACACATAAAAGGGATTATATTGAGGAAATTTAAAATGAAACTAGTTCTACTTATATAAATCCAAAAGATATTACATTCTTATTTTATAACTAAATTATGAGAGGATTTTCGTAGAAGATTCTCATTAGTAAGCCACACAATTAATATTATAATATATTATTAAAAATCATATTCCCAAGAAGTTGGATACTGATTATAGTCAGTTTTTAGATCATGATATATCTATAAAGGATTTAGAACAAGTTGTGTTTTTAATGACCTCTAACAAAATACCTAGGGTTGATGGTATTTCTATTGAGCTCTATCAAACAATGTGGTGTTATATTAAATAATATTTTTTATATTTTATCCTAGAAAAATTTAGAACAAGGTTCTTTAGGGCCTAATATTAACAAAGGCCCAATCAAACTCCTTCTAAAGGGGAAAAATGAAGACTCTATCTCTAGATGGTGTCCTATTACTTTTCTTAATACCTCTTATAAAATAATTGTTAAAGTCATAGCTACAAGGATTAAACTTGTGGAAAAAGGGATAGTTAGACCTAAACAAGTTGAGTTCCTTAGCAAAAGGTTTATTCTAGATAATCTTATTCTAGCATGGGAAACTATTGAATGGGTGCAATAATCAAGATACAATTTCCTTCCAGTTAAGCTTGATTTTGATAAAGCTTATGGAATAATGTATTGTAGCTTTATCCTCGATATATTACAATGGTTGGGTTTTGGATCTAAAATATGCAAACATGTTCAAATGTTATTCAAAGATGAAAATGCTTAGTTGGTAATAAATAAATCATTGATAGACCTATTCCCCCTACAATGCTCAATCAAGAATGGTTATCCTTTGTCAAATTTTCTCTATGTTCTTGTTTCTAATGATCTTGGTTATTTGCTACAAGAATACAATCAAATGAACATGATTTTAAGGGTATTTCCAGTCTCAATAATGCATTTTTTTTAATTATCATTTTTTTGATGATATTACATACTCTTTCTTCAAAAGTTTGAAGTGGAAATTAATAAAGTGATGGATGTCCTTAATATTTATCATTATGTTTCTCATTCAAATTTAACACATCAAAAATATGATCTCTCATGGTGCAAATGAATCTTGCTTCTTAGTGGATTCCTAAAGAGTGGAAGTAGATCAAACATGGGAAAATTTTACTTGAATATCCCTTTTGGGTTGGGAGTTTCCCTTTCTAATATGTGGAATTGGTTCCTCACTAAGTTGAAAAATAAACTATGTACTTTGGGTTACAAATTTTTATCATTAGCTAGCAAGATCCAAGTTGTAAACCATATATTAATGGCTTCTCATGTGTATTAATCCTCTTGTTGGATGCCCTCTAAAAAGTGTTATGAATATTTAAAAAAAATCATTCACCATTTTTTATGGTTAAATTCATATTCTTGGAAGTCTTGGAAGCAAGCTTGCAAATGCTTAAATTGAAAAATTTATTTTCAACATGGTTTCAATTTTGGGTCTTCATATATTTGGTGAAAAAAAATTGGTTCAATATCAAGGTCAACCTCTAGCCATTTTTTCCAAGACAAGATTTTATTTATTTAATAAAGGGGTTCAAAAGTTTGGGGACATGTGGAATTTTAACACTTTGGATTGGGATAATTGGTAAAGTATTAAGACTCATTTTAATTTAAACAATTGACCTAAAGGGTTTGATATATTTGTAAAGTCACTAGTCCTTGTAGAGTTTGCTATGAAGCTTTGCACTCCACTACATCGTACTTTCTTCAAGGATTAGTTGTGGCTGTCCAAATATCCATTTGTTTGTTTTAATTTAAAAATGATTTATTTGAACATCCCTCTTACTATTTTCTTAAATCCTATATTGAACACAAAATGGAAATATAAGTTCCAAGAAAAGACATGGAAGAAATTGAGTGCTCAAGTTTGGAGTTCCAAAGCTGAGGTTGATGCTCAAATAATCAAATTCTGGCTTGGAAAGTCTTACACTTCAAATTTTCAATGGGTGATAGGTTGAAATGTATGTTGGATCTATTGGTTAAATGCCCATTTTATCAACACAATAAAATTTTGAGTCACATTTTATAGGATTTTTCTTGGGCAAGAAAAAATAGAATATTATTTTTAAGCATCTTCTTGTTATTTTTTTTTTTATCATGTTTTATGTTGGAAGAAAGTTATTTTGGGTTTAGTTCTTCATAATAATATTGTTGCAGATTCTATGAGATGAAATATTTTTCTTAATATATGGAGAAGGAAAAGTAGATGTTTGCTAATGTTTTCATTTCATACTATTCACCAGGAAGAAGAAATGCTATATTTTTACTTTGATATAATTTTCCAATTGTCTTTCTATGTTCTCAACTAAAGGAGATTCCCAAAGATCATGTGAAGATCAGTAATAATTTGGTTGAGATTAAATTTTTCAAATTATCTAGCTCCATGAAGAGGATACCATGTGTTTCAAAAAACTATAATTTTTTCTAAAATTTAGAATTTAATTATGGTACGTTGTTTTGTAGTGTTCACTTGTTGTGGGTTGTGAGAAATTTACTTAGTTTTTGACGGGCTACTAGATGTTAATTAGATGGGCTATTAGTTAATTTTTGTTCTATAAAATATCTTGAGTCTAAATTACAAGATTTATAACTATATTTAATAGAAGACACATGTGGAGTTTGGAACCACACTTTGTCAAGTGGCTCCAAGAAAGGTAGTGAAGATCCCCAAGGAAGAAGAAACTAACAAAGTGATAAAAACTTGGGAGATTATTATAGTGGCCCCTAAATATACTTGTAATATTTGGCTATGTATGTATCCACCCAAGATCTATAGGCTTAATGGGAATAACTCAAAAGATTTCTATATTTCTATCAAAGGATACGAATAGAGTTTGATCAATAGATGAACATTATAGGCCAATGCGAGATATGAGATAAATTAGATTATGACAAGCATAATTAATCTTATTGTATGAGATATAAAGTGAAAATACCCTAAAAGTACTCTAATTAAGCTTAAGTGTTTAGGTGTGAAAAGAGCCCTATAGTGGAACTAGTTAGGGAAATAACCATGTTCACATGAACAACCCCCCACTCAAGTGCAACTTTTTTTTTGAGGGGGGGGGAATATGAAAAGATAGGTTTGGTTACAAGGCCTAATGAGCTACCCATGTAGAAATAAATCCCTCACAAACAAAGAAAAAGAGGAAACCCCATAGGAAAAAAATCCTCTCCAAAAGAGAGATAAAAACATGAAAAAATCTCTCAAATGTATGAGAAGGATAAAATCTCAATGAGGAAAAAGTTCCCCCAAAATAAGATAAAATGAAGAGAGAAGTTTTGGCGAACCCCTTGAACAAATATCCCACACCACCAAGAGAGCTCACAAATAATGGATCTATATCTCAATGAAGGGTTTGTTGAAGGTATCTACAAAATGTTCTACTTTAGGACAATATTGAAAACCAATAACCTACTCCTGAATCAACTCCCTAATATAACACATATGGATCTATATGTGTTTGGTTTGTTAATGGTGAACTAGGTTCTTCAAGATTTAGATAACACTTTATTGGTCATGAAAGCAGAAAAAATATTATAGAATGGTAAAGCTAAACTTAGTAAAAATATTCCAAAGCCAAATAACATCAATGGGGTATTAAAAACCCCACAATACTCAACCTCAATTAAAAAAAGAGCAATAACATGTTACTTCATTCTCTTCCAACTAAGACAACCTAAATCAATATTAAATTTGTAGAAATGTGGCTTAATCATAATCTATATATACAACCAAGTTTGGTTATATACCTAATATCTAGTGAATCCCACATTGAAGAGTTCCATCTAATTAATGCATAATTTGTTTGATTTTTTTGAATTAACTTCATGTGGCTCCTTCATAAAGCATGAAAGCATGCCAATTGCAAAAGAGACATCAAGGTGATTGTGAGTCAAATAGATGAGAATACCATAAAAAGTGGCATCAACAAGTGGAGTAGATCACTTCACCTCAAGATTGACTCTAAATAGAAAGGGACTTGATACATGCTTACAATCAACCATGTGGAATTGAGGTAGTAAATTAAGAAAATATTTGGGATAAGAAAGAGTGATACCAAAAGAGGACCTAACGATCTTGATTATGAGAAATTAGTGCTAAAGGCCCAAGTTAGTCATAGAAAATTTGTTATGCAAAGAAAATTTAACTTTTGCAATGATAGATGATGAAATTCCTATAATGATCATGTCATTAACTCAGAGGAAAAGAAGAAAATGAGAGTCAACCTATCACAAAATATAGAGACTCAGATTCAAGTGGTATTTGGAGAATCCAATTAAGAGAAAAATGAAGACTATATTAGCATACCAAGAAAAAATGGACTATTTTAGGCTATAAATGATTGATAATGCTCCTCTTGATTGCTTAATAGTGCTCTTGACAATAATGCTTGATTATAAGTTCTTCTCCAAATTGTGTTCTAGTTTCAAATGGTGAAAAGACTAGGTATTTATAGGCATTTATCCAATTTCCTAAAAAATAGATTCCAAAAGCCAATACTTCATATTTGAATTTTAGATGTTAAAATACTACCAAAAACATATTTGAATTTTGGTCTTGGCTAAGAAGGGGGACCCATTATCCCATGGGAGAATGTGTCCTAGCCCAAAATTCGAGGACACTCAAAGTCAAGGACAATTCAATGATTGGATGTATTTGTTCAATGCTTGTCCTCCTTTGGAAAATGATAAAAATTAGGATTTGGAATACATAATTTGGAAAATTAGAATCTTAATTAAGTGTAATAAATAAAAGGGACAAAATATAATGTGAAATTGTAACTTTAGGTATACATTTT
>VDFB02131935.1:0-26701 GCA_007258455.2 Sequoia sempervirens | reverse complement strand
TTTAAATTTTAAAGTGTTGGGGGCCTAATAAGGGACTTCCCATGCCACTTTAACTCCATCTCTTTTACCTTATATGTGGCCTAAAATGAGAAAAGCAACTCATTTTTACTTCTTTCCTTGTGAAGTGAAGCATAGTAAAAGGAGAGCAGCTGAGTGAAGGAGAGAACAATAGTTTGAAGAGGAGCTTAGGGCATCATTTCCAGCATATTAGAGGTATGTTTTTCATCTTTGTTTTGTATTTGCTATTTGTTTTTAATTTTTGCAAGATTTTTTAAGTTTTTCAACACATAGAAAGGGCATTTAGGGTTTACTTCTTCTTTTTTTTAACTTTCAGCTCTTTGAAATCAAAAACTTCATAAAAATTTAGAAAACAACCATGAGTAGCAGCAGTGATAGTGAAAGTGAGGATATTGAAATCCAAATGCAAGAAAGAACTCAAACGCAAAGAAGTGAAAGAACAAGAAATAGACATAGAGGTAGTGCAACTGCAAACATTGGGGGGTGTTCAAAGAGTGGGAGTGGAGTAGGGTCAGCAAGTTCAAACCCATTTGAATGTCCATCTGAAGGCCTCAAAAAATGGGCAAAAGGCCCATTTAACCCCAAAAAACCTCTACTACAATTTGCAACAAGAGTTGATAAAGATAAGAAAAAAAATTCGGGGGGTAGTAGAGTATGGGAGTGTCATTTGTGCCACAAACAATATAGGGGCAGCTATATGAGAGTTTATTGCCATCTTTTGTGGATTGGTGGTCAAGGGGTGAAAGGGTGTAGAAAAATAACCCAACAACAAAAAATTGAGGCAACTAAATTGCATATGGAGGGGGAGGCATTAAGTAAAGGGGTTTCAATTGAGAGTTTGCAGCCTAGTATGGGAATGCCTACACCATCACTAGATGTTGCTTCAGCTTCTCACTCTTATGCGGGGGATGATTCTACTAGAGGAAAGAAAAGGAGTATGAATGTTGCTAATATGTTTAATGTTACAGCAAAAGATGGGGCTGATTCCTCTATTGCCAAGTTTTTTTATGCTAATGCCATACCATTTCATGTCTCACGTTCACCATATTTTAAACAAATGTGCAAAGATATTGTAGTTGCTGGTCCCTCATATGTTCCACCTGGAGAAACTAAGTTACGCACCACCCTTCTTGATAAAGAGTACTCCAAGGTGAGTATTTTGATGGAGGATATGAGACAAACATGGTTGACAGATGGCTACTCCATAATCATGGATGGGTGGACCGATATCAAACATCGGCCACTCATCAATCTTATTGTCACTAGTACAGCAGGCTCTTATTTTCTTAGAGTTATAGATTGTTCGGGCAAAAGGAAGGATGCAACCTTCCAATTTCAGATTTTGAGAGATGCTATAGAGGAGGTTGGAGCCTCTAATGTTGTGCAGGTATGATTTTCTATTTTTCTTTCTTTCTTATTTTTTATTTTGATTTTCTTATTAGTTATTTAAATTTTTTGATATCTATATTCTAAGTTCTTAGATTCTATACTAATCTCATATCAACTTGATGATATGCCATTGCCAGGTAGTGACTGATTCAGCCCGTGTGTGTAAATTAGCTGGATTGATGGTGGAGAGTGCTTATAAGCACATTTTTTGGACCCCTTGTTGCGTGCATGCATTGAACAATACTTTGAAGGACATTGGGAAGATAGATTGGGTGAAGGCAGTGGTCGCAGAGGCTAGAGAGGTGCAAATGTTCATTTGCAACCATCAGACTTCACTTGCTTTGTTTAGAACATTTTCGAGGAAGGAATTCCTCAAGCTCGTGGAGACTAGATATGCCAGCTACTTCATTTTATTGGAGAGGATGCTTGAGGTCCAAGAGGCTCTACAATTAATGATGGTCAATGTAGAGTGGGGTAGATGGCAAGAGTCAAGCACAACGGAGGGAAAAGGGTGAAACAAAAAATCCTTGATGATGACTGGTGGTCCACAATGAGGTAAGAAAATTGGCATTGCTGATTTTATTATTTATTTGAATTATTAAATTTTATTATTGCTGATTTTCATTTTATTATTTAATATTTATAGGCTAGCAACCTAGCTGATTTTAATTTTTGTAACTTGTTTGCACTTGTAGATATGTATGCTCCTTCATCCAGCCTATTGTGCAAGTGATTAGATATGCTGATACTGACTCTCCTAGCCTTGGAGAGATTTATGAGACCTTTGATAGTATGATTGGACAGGTCAAGCAAGCAATTTATAGCAAGGACCCTTCTTTGGCATTTTATGAGGAGCATCTTAGGCCCATTGTGACGCGACGGTGGGACATTATGAACACCCCGCTTCATATGGCAGCCTATGCTCTCAATCCGAAATGGTATGCACCGAGGCCTGGGAGAGTGGCTCCATCTCATGATGAAGAGGTGAAAGAAGGCTTCATGAGGGCCCTTACAAAAATGTATACTTCAGGGGAATCTACCATACTTCGCACACAATGGCTTGCATTTGCCAATCTTCGTGGTCCAACCTTCGGCAAACTAGAGGCGAGGATGGATAGAGCTACATTGGCTCAAACCGACCCTATTGGATGGTGGACGTGGCATGGGAAGGATGCACCAGAGTTGAGATTACTTGCTATTCGCCTTCTTTCACAGGTTGCCAATTCCTCTGCTGCAAAGAGGAATTGGTCCACATATAGCTTCATCCAATCAGTCAAGAGGAACTGCCTTACCTCTAGACGATCGGAGAAGTTGGTGGCAATACACAGTGCTTTGCACTTACAGGATCGCCAGTCTAGTGAGTATCGTCAAACTCCAGCCTTACGTTGGGATGTTAATCCCGAAGATGCTATGCAGATTGAGGAGGAGGATGCACATGAGGGATCAGTTGGTGTTCCATTGGTTGAGGCAGATCCTTCTATTGACATGGACACTGACACTAACTTAGACTTGAGCTCTGATGGTGAGGACGATGCTGATTTAGACCTACCTTCTACTGATTAGGGACCATGGACAGCGATATATTTTCTTAGTTTTATGTTTATCATGTCATTTCATAGTTGAGACTTGGAGCCTTTGGACATTTTGGTTATAATTATCAGACTTTTATATGATATGTATGCACATTTATAATGAAAAGCATTTGAACTTTGTTAATTTGTTTGTCAATTCTCATGCGAAATCTCAATTCAAGTCTAATGATATGTATTAAGCTTATACAATGTCTAGAATGAATGCTTTATCAATGTTATGCTATGAACATTTGAAATTTCTCTATATTTTTAAAAATTTCCCTATTTTTTTGTCAGCCGTCCCCTGCCGTCCCCTAAAAAATGACCCAAAAGTACCCTCGTACTGAAAACTCGTCCCGCCGTACCAAGTACTCCCCATCCCCGAAACCCCGTGGAGCATAGTGATGAACCCTTTGATGATGAAGAAGATTGATTTGAGCCTTATTAAGAAGATGCTTCAACTCATCAATCTGTTTTGAATAACATTGATGTTCATCATGCCCTATTTTCTTCCAATATGCACATGTAGGCCTCTCCTTCTTAGATGATTCCCCTTTTGAGGGAGAGGATTCAAATTCATTATGTGGCTTGTTCTTTTTCTTCGTTTGCTTCTTTTTGGGATTCCCTAATTCTTTTTATACCTTTGACTCACCAACCAACAATGCTTGTGACTTGGAAGACTCGATTAGACCCATTTGCATTAACTTCACTTCCTCTTGGATTAGAAGATTTGCAAAGTCATCAAACTTAGGATCAACATATGATGCTCCCATAAAAATTCAATGGGTATAAAATCCAAAAACAAATACTGAATACTCAAGACCAAGCTTGGATAACACATTCAAAATCAATTGTAAATCCTCTTTATCAATATTGCAAATTTTTTTAGTTGTGTTCTTAATTGTTTGATCTCGGAAATATAGTCTTAGATGTGGTCAAAACTTTTAGGATCAAGATTCATCAAATCATTATCAATCTAATATCCACTAATCTTATTAGTTTTACCATACAATTTCCCAAAAGTCTCCCAAGCATCTTTAGGTGTTTTGCATGATTCACATGAAATTGTAAATCAAATGAGACTAATGAACATATGCATCCAAGTGTTTTCTCATGACCAAGCCCACATTTTGCCAATTCTTTAGCATCAGTAGGTTGAGGAATAATATCCTTTAGATAGCCAAGACAACCCTTCCCCATGAGATAATTCCATACTAATTTTCTCCATGAAGCATAATTATATGGAGTTAGGAATTCAATTTGAGATTTCCCCATTGTAAGAACACACAACAATCAAAAGAAAGCAATCAACCACTACAAGATTACCCCCGCCCCCCACATTACTCAATCAAGAAACCCCCCTAGAAATATATGATTGTGGCACTTTATACTTAAGTCGATTACAAATGTCATTTGCCAAAAACAATGAAGTGGACTTGATCTTAGTGCTTACAAATGCCATATTTGGCCACAAGCTCAAGGTAAAATTTTTACACAAAATGGGATCAATCTGATCACACCATTGAAAAGTACACAAAAAATTATGCACTTTCAAAAAAAATCACCAAAAAATGTTACCATAGGAGCAAGAACGGAGCCCTGACAGTTGCCAAAATGAGAGCAGCTCAGCAACACCTATGAGAATTTGCAATTTTTAGAAAAATCAGGCTCCAAAATCAAAAACCAATTGCAGCATGAAATTCTACCCCAAATCAAAAAAAAAAATCAAGAAAAGGAGTCTGTATGACCGAGTTATGGGCCTCCAAAGTTTGTCTGCAAAATCAAAACCTACAATGGAGAGGGAGATCAAAAATCAAAAGGCTTGTTGACGCAGTGCTAACATCAACAAATGACGGGATTAGATCTGATAATCGTCTAGCCATCACATCAAAATATGCCATGTCCAGACAGAATATTCTTCAGACTGTGACTAGCAGAATCTTAGAAGGAATCAAGAATATTCAGTCATTTGCAGCAAAACCTATACAACACAATAGAATCTACGGCAGTATATTCTTTTTTATCACCAATTTATTTTTCTCAACAGGCAATGGGTTTGTCGGCCACAGGGCCTGCGTGGCGAGCAGAGGCCATGCCACGTGGCTTGGTCTACAACCCACGAGATATGCTACAATCTACAACAACTGCAGTACTCTACGTACCCACGAGGTACATAAAATATATATATAGATATATAATTTTAAATCCAAAAAAAATCTTCTTAAAAAAAGATTGTTAGGGGACTCCAAGGTTGTTGGAGAGCTCAATATCAAGTTTTCTTCGCATCTAATGGTGTTTGGCGTTTAGATGGCACTCAAGTTGGTAGTGATGCTCTTTGAAATGTTTTTGGCCATTTGAGTTGTTCTCCACATTTCTTGGAGAACATGGCTATTTTTAGTAAGTACTCGTTTTGGCACCTGGCATCGTTCCTCGGCATTAGTGGTTTCTTAGTGCAATCAATTTCCATTTTTGTGTCTTGACGATGCTTTCGGTAAGAAGGATGGGATTATTTTAATATTTGCACTAAAGCTATAAAGTAATGTTTTAATATTCACTTTAGTGTTAAATATTATAAGGTGATATTATGTTTCCCCAAGTTGGACACCTAGGGAAAAGTGATATGGGGACTTAAGTTGTTTTAATTTGTTAAAGGGGCCTTTTCAAGGGAAAATGAAATATTTGAAATTTTTTTAAATGACATTTTTCCCCCCAACTCTTTATAAAGGGGTTTTGGCTTTCAATTTCCTCATTCAACTTTCAAGTGTGTAAACATAACAGGATGTAGTTGGAATGAACATTGAGTTCTTCCGGGAGTTGATTGAGGACGAAAACCCTTGTCAATATTCACTAGTTTCAATAGTGCAAGATCCATCCTAGGTGGTCTGGTGTTTTCACTTAGGAAACATATTGATTTTCATGGAGTTTTGGATTTCAGGGTTTTAGAAAAAATGAGGTTTTTTTATGGTTTTTTGAATTGCAGATTTGAAGTTCCTTTTCGGGTGATTTTTTGCAATGTTCTAGTGATGAGTTCAGTGGTTTCTTTTTGGAGCTGGTAACCAGGCCATACCATCTATTGCAGCTTGTGAGAATTGTTTAATGGGAAAAAAATCAATCATGTTACTTGGAAACTTCAGTTCCAGTCTGGGTGCCATGATATTGAGTGCTTATTTGCAGTGTTAAGGCAGATATAATATAGTGTCAAGGTCAGTACACCTCCAAGCATAGTTGGGAGCATGGCATGGAGTTTTAGGAGCTGGTTAATAGGTTTTTGACGGGTGTCTTCAGCAAAGGGTGACGCCTATCCTTGTAGCCCTATTTCCTACCAATTTCAAGTTGAACAAACTGCATATGGAAATGCAATGAATTTATCAAATAAATCGCCCCTGTTCTGGCGCCATGTTTTGTGTGAGCAGATTTAAGTTGATCAGACCTGTAGAGAGTGTTTTTCCATTTGTTATTTAACAGTGTTGGTGGGGTTAAAGTTTAGAGGGAGTCACTGCAGTTTGGAGGCGTTGGATTATTGAAGGAGCAGATTACCAGGAGTTTTTTGTGGACTGTCATGATTGTTTGCTACAGAAGACCCGTTTCCTTGTCAGGAAATGCCCAGTATATGCTCTCAACTTCAAGGTCATGCCTGAGAACATATCGCTCCATTCTGGTAGCAACTAATGTTGATGGAGTAGCCGTTTTTTCAATGGAAGATGATCAATTACCTACGCATACAGATTCAGCAGGTCTGTAAGCCTTCAATACCTCTGATAAAGGCTTTCTGTTAGCCTTAAACTGTTAATTATGGGGAAGGTGAAGACTTATTTGGTTTCCATGGTCAAAATGCAAAACTGTAATAGCTGGAAAAGCATGTTTTAATGTATTACAGGTTGTTGCAGTTTAGCCATAATATTTCCAAATGCATTGAAGTCTGTGAACTCTGAAAGTTGTTGCATGTTTATCGCTGGTTCTAATTGTCTTTCCTAGCAAGTACTTCTTTTTTCAAGAAAATAAATAAGGGGTGTATGTTGCACAAAAGAACCCTCCAGTGAACAAAACCAATAAGCAGAAGACAACATCTTTTGCTCAGTCAGCACATTCTAAAAATAAGGGTTAAAATTTAAAAACCAAAATATTTCTCTCCCTTCATTGTTGGACTGTATGAAGTCAACCCTGTGTCTATGTTAAACATTGTGAAAAAAAATAAACTGTTGGTTTGAAATGGAACTTTTTGCAGCTTCTGAAGAAATTTCAAAAAATTCTGAGTGATGTCTGAAAATGGATGCAAAGAATCAAGATGACAAGGTTAGAATTACATAAAACTGTATTAGCATCTTAACTGGCAAGCAAGCAATTAGTTCAAACAAACAGTGATCTCTCAATAGGATTATCGCAGTCTAAATTTCCAGCCGAATATCTAGTTGAGTTTTCCTATTTTCTGCATGCTTGCCCACCCGTTATTATGCAAGTCAAGGACATCCCCATTCAACATTCAGTTTCTTCCTAGCTGATGAGGAAGTTGCATGTTTATTCCTTTCTGTGGTGAATTTTTTTTTCATATATATAATACAAAACATAAAATTTTGCAAAGCCAATTTCCCAAACAGTACTATAAACAATAAATCACCTAAGTGCATACATCCATATATTGTCATTCTTTAACATGCCAGACCATTACCTTTCCATGGAAGCCTTCACCAATCAGTGCTGACTCATCAAAGTTGTTAGTCGCTTCTTCTAACTCCTCTAAAGCAAAAGATCGGTACTGGGGGAGACCATGTGCACCCAGCTTTATCCCCTGAGATATATACCCTTACACACAAATGCATGATCAGTGAAATACAATGTACCAAAGCCTTGCATTTATAGAAACAATACTTAGATCAGCAAACAGAAATGAAAATGATTTTGCCTCAAACACAAAACAGAAAGCTCAAACAGACATTTTGCCACCAGAAAGATTTCTTGCTAGAATCAGGATTCATACCAAGGAATCACCACACAAACAGAGTAGCAACAAAATGACAGTCCTAGAACCAAATTTAATTGACCTGCTGAGAGATATTTACAGAACTGCTAAAGCAGGCAAACTTAGGAACAGACTACAACAGATCTCTTGTTACATCAAATGGGAATGGTGTTAACCGACTGTAAGCACTTATAATGCTCTGCAGATATCCCTGCACGTTTTTGCATAATATGTCCCAGAGCAAAATAAAAACTTGCTTCTCACAGAGAAATGAAGAGCACGAAGAATTCTTGGAATGAAATATTCATAAAATATTTGACATAGGTAAGACAGAAAGAGAGGAAAACAAACATTGATCACAACTGACTAGAAAGGAAGAAATGAAAGCAAAAATTGACATTTGACCTTCACTCTTTTTATTGAATTAACGAAGAGGAAGATGAACTACATTTTTGAAGCAATATATATCAGACTGGGTAGATTCAAAATTTCAAACAGTAATATTTACACAAAAGAGATCATATACCAATGGCATTTATATATTCTTCTGTTTGTACATTGATTTGGAATATTTTTGTCTTGGAGGTATTTAGAACTACTTTTTGAAAAATCTTAAGGCATTATTTGTTAGGTGAGCTCCTTTTATTCACCCGGGAGGATCAAACACCTAGTGTGGTGCCACTCCAGTTATTCCAAGCCGGCAAGCATCCCTGAGAATCAAACCTGGGCTAGCTGTGGTAAACCCACACAAATATTCTGCTAGACCATGGCCATTACATTCAAAAGTTTTTTCCAAATAACAAATAATGGATCAAGAAAGACAAAGTTTCTGAAGTTGTTGGATCACTAACACAATAAATGCCATATTGACAGATTCAAAATACTAATTTGCACATAAAAGGGGGCAGCATAACCTTGATTTCGATAAAATATTCTAAAACCTTGAGACGAACATTCAATGTTTTTATCAATTAAGACATTTAGGAATCGCAACATTTGGCGAGAGAAAAATTCAAATATATATTTGGAAAAAAGGAAAGCTGCAGAAAGTTTCTTGCGAAGAATGTGTTTCCAGCCGTCATTATCCTAGCAATCAAAATACACAAAATCAAGTCTAACTTACTTGCATTGACTAACAGTTCTGAGGATATCCCTGTTGAAGCAGTCTCTGGAACAAGTTTTCCTGGAAGTTTCCTGAATCTTTTCTTGTACCTTACCCATCTAATCAACAAACAAACCAGCAAAGCCACCAGCAACAAAGCTGCAACACCGCCAGCAACTATCACCACAATAACAATCACGTTCCTCTGCTTCTGGGTTATGTGAACTTCCTTGGACACGTGAGCGGCTTGACAATGGGAGTAGTTGTGTTGAGGCTGCATATTGGTAACTAAACAATTTCCTTCAATGTTGACAATTTTTTCGTCGGAAATAGTCAATAGACATGAAGGTAACCGTCCTGTCAAAAGATTTGCAGAAAGGTCCACAAACCGGAGACTATGACTGCAAGACACATTTTGAGGAATAGTCCCCCTAAATGAATTGCCCGCTAAATTAATGTGGGCAATGGCTGGCAGAGAAAATAGGAAGGAAGGAGGTGACCCAGTTAGAGCATTGAAAGATAGATCAAAGTATTTCAGTTGATTTAACGTCCTAATATACAAAGGTATGTGACACCTGAACCTGTTTTTCCTCAGGGAGAGCGTAACCAATCCTTTTCCAAGCATTGGGAAGTCCGGTCCCAGTGCATTGCCTCCCACATCTAAAACTTGCAGACCTGTCATGGTGCTGAAATCAGGCAAGTTCCCATACAGATTGTTACCTGATAGAGATAAAACTCTCAGTTCCTGTATGCTGCTGAGAGAATGTGGCACATATCCACTCAGATTGTTATTTTTCAAGCTCAAAAACTCTAAGCTTGGAAGGGCGCTGAACCAATCTGGGACGCTCCCACTCAACATGTTATCGTCTAGTACGAATGTCTTGATTTTTCTAAGCTGACAGAGCTGGTATGGAATGGTTCCGTGTAAGAAATTTGAGGTTAAATTTAGCATTTCTAGGGAGGACAAGCGGTCCAGCTTGCTTGATAGACGACCCCATATGCCCAACGACACCAAGGACGCGGATTTTAAACCATAGAGCTTAGTGAATGTAGTAAAAAATGAATCTGCCGAAAAAGCCTGAGATAAAGTTTGGTTGGAAACTGCAAATGCGCCTTTGTTTTCATAGAAAGCTGGAGAAGGCTTGTCACCAACGATAGACAGTTGAGTTATGATGTTTCCACTGCACACAATGGTTAAGGATGCAGAGGGCTTAAGGCTGCAAAAGTCTGTGGCATTAGTAAGGCTGTCCAAAGCCTTGGGAAACTCAAGAAGCTTCTGAATTCTTAGTAGAATTATGGCCTGTGAGGATTGCAGTGGCTGAGAGTGCGGAAGTGAAAACAGAACAAGAATTGTTACCAGCGTCTTCGTATAATCTTGTAATGCCATGCTTCAAAAACATACTAGAACTCAATCATGACACTACAAATGCTTTGTTATGGATATCAGATTCCAGCCCTTTTCAGCCTACAGCCTTGACAACACCACAAGAATAAAATTCTACAATTTTTAAAGAAAAATAAGACAGATGCTATCATTAGAAAAGATTGTCAGTACTTGCTGCCATGTTTTAACTTGTGAGATGTCCTACTAGGAAAAACAACACCGGACTTGAAAGAAGAAACTACTTTTCTATTATAGAAGATGGGTTAGCTAGTTATCAATTTCTTCTACTAATCAGTCAAGCTACAAATCGCAATTTCCTCCACATAGAAGATGGGTTAGCTGGTTATCACCCTTTCTTACTAAATACAATTTTTCATTGCATAGAAAGATATATTATGATCTAATTTGTAACTAATCCTCCTCCTAATAAGTATTAGTAACAATATTAAATACAGTTTTGTGTTGCATAGAAAGACAAATTTGCACAGATACTCATGTGACCTCCCACTACCAAGAACCACGAGCTCTGCAGCCACAGCAAGCGTAATCGAGTCATAATTACTGATTTAGATGCTTGATATGATTAGGCTTTTAAAGAATGGAAAGGACGGTTTCTTATCTCTTTTATTGCTAATTCGCATGTTGGTATAATTAAGGCTCTTAATGAAGGGAAAGAATGGTTTCTGATACCTTTAACTACCACTGTGTTACTGTCTACAAAAGAAGCAGCAATAACTACCATACGTCCAATCTTAATGCTGCTGCTGCTCCAGCGGGATTTACAACAGGTATTTGTGTTTTACAAGAGCTCTAGGCTATCACATTGATTGGTTTTTCCTTCTCAGAAGTTATCAACATTAATTGTGTCAAAATATTTTAGGACCACCATCAAATTATTTATTTTTGACTTTGTTTTTAATTAGATAAAGTGGAAAAGTAATGTTCTGGGATTTTGTTCAGAGGCAGAAAAATGAGCGTACAAACACAGAAATAATTAGTGTCAAACACACAGAAATAGTTATAGTGCTAACATAAACAACACACAAACAGTCAATAAATAGCATCGATGTTCATTGTTGATTACATCATGTTTTATTCAGTATCTAAGTAAGATTGAATTCACCGTCAACAATTTACCACTATGACAAATTCATCTCGTGGAAAATTCACCACCAACAATTCACTGTCGCGGATAATTCATCACATTAACATTTTTTAATATCTATGTATATTTGCAATAGTAAAATAATAGAGATGATGATATTGTATAATTGGTTTACAGAATAAAATAAATTTTCTAATTGTATATGCTGACGGCGAATTTTTCAGATATGAATTTGTATGACATGAATTGTTGACAGTAAATTATTGATGCCGATGAATTATTGACGGTGAATTTTCCTAGAACCTAATTAAATCACCATACAACTCTTAAAAAACACTTAATATTCTCTCTCATAAAAATGTTGCTATGGAGTTCCTTCAGCAGTTTTTCTTTGACCTGCAACTACATACTAAAATGACGAGAGATCACATCCATAACTATCAAAGTACATTTGTTAATCGTGGGCAATTGTATAGAAAATGACTCTCTAAGCAATCTTAAGTGACAGCTTTTTTCAATTAATTGAAACCTCGCAGATTTTTGTTGATTAACAAAAGGCTACCAAATAAGTGGTTGTCTGTCATTATTTTATTTTGAGGGGTAAGACAAATTTGTTTGCTTTGAGATACAACCATGAAGAGAGAAAAACATACTTATTGTGTGGGATAGAGAAGCTCTACCTACACAGTTACCAATCTTTTAGGCTAACCTTTATTTAACTCATAAATTATAAAAGCAACCGTTCTCTGTATGTTGAAGGAATGTTCTCTTGAAGTACAAGTTACATATAGTTTATATACTATACATCCTTTGAAAAGAGTGTCTTAAAAGACAAAAATTAGCATCATTTTATTATTCCAAGTGTAAAAGTAAAGGTAGATTTTCATTATCATGTGTAGGATGTGACTTCTCTTTCTCCTTTTACATCGTTTTATGTGAGTGTTAGTAAGTATTTAGTCTTAATACAAGTTTTGTTTGCTTTGTTATAATTCATTGAACTTTAACTTTATTCATTTAGATTAGGATCATTCTTAGTCTTCATACAAGTTTGGTCTGATTTGGTATATTCGTTGAACTTAAACTTTATTTATTTAGATTAGGATCATTCTAGTAATCTTGATTAAGTGTAGGGTCTCATGTGTGGTTGTTGATTTTTTCAATTTATATTTAAATTTTATTGTGATTTTAAATCAATTTGATTATGGGTTAGCATTATTTATTGAGTCATGTATCAAAAAGTTTAAATTATGCACCTAAAAATTATATAAAAAGACATTATCTCTAGGACATTTCAATAATCTTGAATTCAACCTTCATCGTCCAAACAATCTATTACCAACCACTATCACTTAGTGAAAAGATCACTTAACAATTACACCACTATCATAAGCTTTATCTTTGCACTCTCTTACATCAACAAATGTTAAAAACTCTAATTCTTATACCGAATCTAGCACTCTAGAATTCATTTTACTTCATCCATTACATCAACTCTCGAGCACTCATTATTATGTACCACATTTTCAGTACTTGCTTATGCATGTGTTACATATACTACTTGATATGTCTTCTAACTTATTGCAAAATTATTAGATTAGCTAACAAGGCTTGACTATGATTGAGAAAGTCTCAAAGATTTCCAATTGTCATAACTAGTTCTAAGGGTGCTTCTTATGGGGATGAGGTGCCTCAAACTTGTAATCCTAATGTTCATGTCTAATATATTGAATGTATTGATATTTCATCTTTAGTGCCTTTTTGTCTCCACTTTGGAAAGTTGGCATCCCATTTGGAGGTGGCATTGATTATGTCTTTTAGTAGATTTTGTCCTCACATACAAATGTAGGTATCCCACTTTTGTCCTGGCATGTTTGGCCATGTTTCGACGTCTTGAAAGGTGTGTAAGAGCATTATGGGTAATCTTAATGGTGATTAAATATGACATATTCTTATGACGCGTAAAAACAAGTAAGAGGGAGGTTACACTAGAATCTTGGCCAACCTTATGATAGATTTGAACACTTGTTATGAAGTATCTAATGCATAGAAGAATGAGGAAAAATTGGATACCCAAGTTTGAGTTGTCAAAAAGTTTTGGTTATGACACTATGACTACATGTAATAAATATGTTAATAAAATTTGTGGGCATATTAAACCGAGGAGAGCATTGAGATTGACTCCAACCAATTTGGGTGTCCTGCTTCATTTAGTCTTGTAAATGGTTTTCAAAACCATCTAATAGTTTTTCCTTATAACTCTTATATAAAGGGAGCTTGGACTAGGATGTCGGATAGGTTGTTTTGCAAGTTGTAGTAGTAATGAAGTACTATATCAAATTTTAGAGGGACATAGTGTTTTGATGTAACTCGTTGTTGAAGGGTTAATATAGCTTGGATCTCTTTAGGTGTGGATTTTTCTCATACAAGGGATTATCCATGTATGGCTTGTGTTATGGTTTGAATTTTCAATATGGTTATTTCTAATTCCATTTAATTTATCACAATTAATAAAATGGGATACATTAAGTTTTCAACATATTTTTATTGTTCCATTATATTATGTTTCCCACACTTCTCAACACCACTGAGCTTTCCATTTGTAAGTGCAATCACATATGAACAACTTCTACAAGTATTAAAGCCCTAAGTTGTCAAAGGTTGGGGTTGCTCAAAAAATTCAAGGCCACCATTTTAGGGATGATGGTTGCCCTCAAGAGTCCAAGTCTCTATACAATTCTAAATTTCACATGACACGTTAAAATAATTAATGATCCAAACTCAAGTTCTAAGTATCATATTTATGTTGCAATCTAATCCATCTCTCTCACATCAAAATATATAATTATTTTAATAATTTTATTTATATTTCAATTTCAAATCTAAATGCATTTACATAAATGAATTGATTAATTACTTAATTATTATACATCATAATTTAGAATAGTACTTTATTCTCTTCTTCAACATAATTTGTTCTTAATTATTATTTAAAATTCTTCAATCAATATAATCTCACCCACATAAGAAAACATGCTTGTCCTATTATTTTTAATAAATATATATACACCCCAACCTTTTAATTTCCATTTTTTAAATTGGATAAAGCAAAAAAAAATATTACAAATAAAAAGATGGTGGGCTCCAAAATTTTAAGTAAATGAAAATTAATTTTTTAATATATCCAACAATAATTAAATGTTGGACCATTTTAAAGGAAAAAATAAATTAATATTTGTCACATTTCTTGCATTTAGTACGTCGTGCAAAAATATACCATTTTGGCAGGGTTTATTTAAGAATGTTTCCCGATTCCAGCTATGAGTGAATTAGAATCCACTAAAGCCAGGTGTCTCAATATTTTATTTTTTATTGTATTCAGTGAAGGAAGGATAACAAATTGTTTCCTCGTGGATAAAAAGTGAACGCTTTTGTGTACTTTGCTTTGGGACTTTTTTTTATTTTATTTTTTTAATTATTGAAATAAGATTAAAGGATTAATGCTTTGGCATATTTCAAGTATCAATAATATCTTATACACTAACAACTTTGCGTAATGAGAGTTTCATCCTCACTCACTCATTCATTTATTTATTTTTTTAAAGTTTTTTTAAATTATAGATTTGAATTTAGTGTATAATTGTGTTTATAGTAATAGTAGATCGTTGTAATAAATATTTTTCCTTGTGTAAATTATTTTTTATTAAATGGTTTTATGAATTATCTTTGAAATGACAAAGGATCTAAATTATAATGGTCACGGGGTTGGGGCCCTAGTTCGGTTGGCTAAATCTTCATAAAAGGTTAATAATGCAGGTCTAGTCTCCCCACCCCTTCGGTGGTAATGGGATGGCCAAGACCATCACACATTAAAAAATTTATGAGGCACACTACAGCTTATAAGGGTGGTGCTACCATCTTACCAAAAAAAATAAAATAAAAAATTCTATAATGATCAATATAATGTTAGGTTAAGGTTCTAGGTCTTTTTGTTTTTGATATTAGGGAAAAGCAGATTTTGAAGGGATCCGTAACCCTTTACAACAAGAAAAGCTAGGCTGCTGAAAGGACAGCCTGCAGCCAACAAAAAAGCCAACACCCAAACAAAACCCATCAAGATTTACAATTAGTTTTCTTGTGGGAGCGAAGAGTCATGTCGAAAGAAGGCCGTGAAGATTTATCTTTTTTACCCTTGACAGTAATCCATCCTTCTTCCACCTGCGCAGCCATACTATGCCACACCTTCTTAATATTTTCATGATGATGAAAGCCAACAACCTTACACTTGGGGTTGTCCTCATGACTACTTTGTAAAGATAGAGACTTATCAGAAAAGCTATCGGGATGAACAACCGAGGCGCTTTCATCCGGAGAGGCAGCCAATGGCTCAATAGGGGTTGCCTTAACAACCTCACCAATAGAGACGACTGGAGGGGGGTTTCCAAGGTCTTGTGGTTCCGAAGCAACCACCTCAGAAAACTTCCTGTTATGATCAACATTCTTCTCAACAGTATAATGTTGTTGAGAAGCACCTTTCCACCAAGTTGATGTCTTAGTATTTTTCTCAAATCCACAATGTGCAGCAGCGTGTCCGGTTTTGAAGCATCTCCTACACCGGAAAGGAATTCCTTCATAATCCAAAGATTGGATCCAAGAGCCTTTAGAAGATTTGAGTAAGATCTCAACAGGTAACCCTTTTGAAACATTTAAATCGACCAATATGCGAGCAAAGGTGGAATGAAGAATGTCAGAAGATTCATCATCCACCATCAAAAAATCTCCAAGAGCATCACCCACTTCCTCCAAAAGAGAGTCATTCCAAAGATGAAGGGGGAGATTAGGTTAAGGTTCTAAGTCTTTTTTGTTAAGGTTTTCAGACTTTTAATAATAAGGATTATTTAATTATTGTAAAAATGGTTTAATTGTATAAAAATATATTTAAATAAAATTTATATTATAATATAAGTTAATATGTTTTTTATTATTTTTATTTGAGGATAAATAATTAAATAATAACCCTTTGTTAATGGGGTTGCGAGCATTAAGGTCACGATCAAAAGAGATAGAACAAAATGGCTATCGCCAAAGGAAGGATGGATAAAAATGAATTTTGATGGGGCATCCAGGGGAAACTAGGGATTATTAGGTGTTGGATGCATTTTTAGAGACCATAAGGGAATAGTATTAAAAGAAAGTTACCACCCCTTAGACCAAGAATAAATAACGAAGCAAAAATAATGGCATTAAAACTTGCGGCTTGATGAAGGATGGAAGTTAGGCATAAGAAGAATTGAGGTTGAAGGCAACTCAATGATAATAATCAATGCAATGAGAAACCGACAAATACAAAATTGGAAATTGAATAATCACTTGGAGGAATGCTTAAGACTTCTTGACGGATTTGAAGACTTTAAATTAAAACACATACATAGGTGTTGTACCCAAAATTAAAAATTTTGCTTCATTCAGGCATTTTGGTAAAAATGGTCAAAATCTTGTAAAATTGTCGTCAAAAGTCAAAATGTCAAAATTCCTAGAATTTTTTGAAAAATAAACGGGCCATGGGGTTTTTTTGGGTTTATTGTCAAAAGGATGCTCACAATTTTTTTCTAAAAATAGAAATTTGCATGTCGAACCCTATTTTTTTAGGGATTCACGCATGTTGGTGAAAAACTCATATTTTTCAAAATCTAACGATCTAGGTCTCTTCATAACGAAATTATCTACAAAACCCAGACTTTAGCCTTTTTGCCCTATTTTTTAGGAAAATAGTTAAAAATAGAATCTTTGCAGAAAGGGCTCAAATTGATTTTGATAGGTTGATTTTACGTCCTGATCACGTTGGTCCAGTCAGAATTGTCAAAAAGTCAGTTTTTCTCTGGTGGGTCTATTTCACTTTTTTAGAAGAAAAATTAGGACCTCTAAGGTCATCAATAGAGGATGGGTAGCTTCCAGGTGTTAGAATCAAAGTCTCAAACACTGCATGTAGAACAATCTACGACGAAAGTTGTTCAAAAAATAGTGAATGGAGGAGGGGAATTAGAAAATTTAAATTTTGCAAAAAAATAAACTAAGTCTAGTAAACCCAGGCGCCTTATTTCAAAGGAGGTGTTTGGCAATCAATGCCTTAGCCAATTTTTCAGCTTTTGCAAATCATGCACGCGCGACAGTGAACACGATCAATGTGTCAAAATCATTAGATTAGCTGACAAGGCTTGATTGTGATTGAGAAAGTCTCAAAGATTTTCAATTGTCATGACAAGTTAGATAAGGGTGCTTCTTATGGGGATAAGGTGCCTCAAACTTGCAATCCTAATGTTCATGTCTAATATTTTGTATGTATTGATATTTTGTCTCCACTTGGAAAAGTTGGCATCCCATTTGGAGGTGGCCTTGATTGTGCCTTTTAGTGGATTTCATCCTCACATGTAAATGTAGGTATCCCACTTTTGTCATGGTTGTGTTTGGCTATGTGTCGATGTCTTGAAAGGTATGTAAGAGCATCTTAATTAATCTTAATGGTGATTACATACGACATATTTTATGGCATGGAAGAATAAGTAAGAGGGATGATACACTAGAATCTTGACCAACCTTATGACAAATTTGAACACTTGTTATGAAGTATCTAATGCATACAAGAATGAGAAAAATTTGAATGCCCAAGTTTGGGTAGTCAAATGGTTCTGGTTATGATACTATGACAACATATAATAGATATGTTAATAAAAGTTGGGGGCATATTAGACCAAGGAGAGCATTGAGATTGACTCCAACCAATTTGGATGTCCTACCTCATTTAGTCTTGTAAATGGTTTTCAAGAACATCTAATAGTTTTGCCTTGTAACTCTTCTATAAAGGGAGCTTGGACTAGGAGGTCGGATAGGTTGTTTTGCAAGTTGTAGTAGTAATGAAGTACTACCGAAATTTAGAGGGATATAGTGTATTGATGTAACTCATTGTTGAAGGATTAATATAGCTTGGATCTCTTTAGGTGTGGAGTTTTCTCCTACAATGGATTATCCAT
Organism: Sequoia sempervirens; assembly: GCA_007258455.2. NCBI lineage: Eukaryota > Viridiplantae > Streptophyta > Pinopsida > Cupressales > Cupressaceae > Sequoia > Sequoia sempervirens. The sequence goes on along the minus strand of VDFB02131935.1, from coordinate 8,150 downwards.
GTATATCTTGTGTTATGGTTTGAATTTTTGATATGTTTATTTCTAATTCCATTTGATTTATCACAATTAATAAAATGGGATTCATTAAGTTTTTAACATATTTTTATTGCTTAGTTATATTATGTTTCCCACACTTCTCAGCACCACTGAGTTTTCCATTTGTAAGTGCAATAACAGATGAACAACTTCTACAAGTACTAAAGCCCTAAGTTGTCAAAGGTTGGGGTTGCTCAAAAAATTCAAGGCCACCATTTTAGGGATGGTGGTTGCCCTCAAGAGTCGAAGCCTATATACAATTCCAAATTTCACATGACACATTAATATATTTAATGATCCAAACTCAAGTTCCAAATATCATATTTATGTCGCAATCTAATCAATCTCCCTCTCTCCAACATCAAAATATATAATTATTTTAATCATTTTATTTATATTTCAACTCCAAATCTAAATACATCTAAACTCAACACATTTACATAAATCAGTTGATTAATTACTTAATTATTATACATCATAATTTCTCATGAAACTTTATTCTCTTCTTCAACATAATCTTTTTTAATTATTATTTAAAATTCTTCAATCAAATAATCTTTACCCATATAATTAAAACATACTTATCTTATTATTTTTAATAACTATATATATACACCTCAACCTTTTAATTTCCATTTTTAAAATTGAATAAAGCAAAAAAAATATTACAAATAAAAGGATGGTGGGCTCCAAAATTTTAAGTAAATGAAAATTAATTTTTTAATATATCCAACAATAATTAAATGTTGGACCATTTTAAAGGAAAAAATAAATTAATATTTGTCACATTTCTTGCATTTAGTACGTCGTGCAAAAATATACCATTTTGGCAGGGTTTATTTAAGAGTGTTTCCCGATTCCAGTGATGAGTGAATTAGAATCCACTAAAGCCAGGTGTCTCAATATTTTATTTTTTATTATTTTTATTGTATTGAAAGGAAAGGAAAGGTCCTTTTTAAGTCCACGATACCATGAGTATATGGGACTCCTCGTACTCCCCCAATATGGGGGAGGCACCTAACTCGTGCTCCACAATACGAGGTGTACATACCCTACCCCCTGCAGGATTTGAACTTGTGACCTCCCTGTCAAGAGCACAAGTTCTCCACCATTAGGCCCACTCAGTCAGTATAACAAATTGTTTCCTCGTGGATAAAAAGTCAATGCTTTTTTGTACTTTGCTTTGGCAATTTTTTTATTTTTTTATTTTAATAATTGAAATAAGATTAAAGGATTAATGCTTGGCATATTTCAAGTATCAATAATACCTTGATAGACTAACGACTACAGGTAATAAGAGTTTCATCACTCACTCACTCATTTATTTATTTATTTTAAAGTGTTTTTAAATTAAAGATTTGAATTTAGTGTATAATTGTGTTTATAGTAAAATAGATGATAGTAGATTGTTGTATTAAATATTTTTCGTTGTGTAAACTATTTTTTATTAAATGGTTTTATGAATTATCTTTGAAATGACAAAGGACCTAAAGTACAATGGTCAATAGCGCCAGCGCCGCCGGTCACGTTAAAAAGTTTACCAGGCGCACTGCAGTTTATAAGGGGTCGTGCTACCCAATTCCTGCAGTCTAATAAAAAAAAAAAGTACAATGGTCAATATTATAATAATCAATATAATGTTAGGTTAAGGTTCTAGGTCTTCTTTTGGTTAAAGTTTTAAGACTATTTAATTATTGTAAAATTTGTTTAATTGTATAAAAATATATTTAAATGAAATTTATATTATAATTATAAGTTTATATATGTTTTATTGTTTCTATTTAAGGACAAATAATTAAATAATATGTTTTTTGTTAATGAGGTTGTAAGTGTTAAGATAGTAATCAAAAGAGACGGAATAGAATGACAACCATCAAAGGAAGGATGTATAAAAATGAATTTCGATGAGGCATCTAGGGGAAATCATGGATTATTAGGCGTTGGATGCATCTTTAGAGACCATAATAGAATAGTATTAAGAGAAAGTTACCACCCCCTAGACTAGGAATAAATAACGAAGCAGAAATAATGGTGTTAAAACTTGGGCTTGAGGAAGGATGAAAGTTAGGCATAAGAAGAATTGAGGTTGAAGGCAACTCAATGATAATAATCAATGCAATGTGAAACCAACAAATGTAAAACTGGAAATTGAATAATCACTTGGAGGAATTCCTAAGGCTTCTTGACGGGTTTGAAGACTTCAAATTAAAACACATATATAGGGAAGGAAATGTTGAGGTGAATAGCCTTGCTAATAAAGTCGTTGATATCCAACAATAATGAGTTGGGAGTGGAGTGTAGTGGAGGTGGCATTCCCATGTAGTGTGGCATGAGGCTGTATGAAATCACAAGCCCAAGTAGAGTAGACAGATGGAGAAGAAGTACAAAGTCTGAAAGGGTGGCGGATTCGCCACAGATTGCAAAGGATTTCATGAGCACAGAGTATCATGAGAAAATCACAAAGGCCTCTCTTCCCACAACACGTGTGTAGGAAGAAGAATTGGAAATTCTTTAAATCACTCCCAATTCAGAAGGATGGGTGTCCAGATGATAATTTGGAGTGTGTGAGGTGGTGAGAAGATGGATACACTAATGCAGCTCACAATCGATGCAAGCACAGTAACAGTCATTTTGTAAACCTATGTAAACAGTCATTTTGTAAACCTATGTAAACTCCTATTTTAATATTAATATATGCTTAACTCAACTGCCTTTACCTAGCAAAAGCATAATAATAAACTTTTAGGGTATAGGAGTTGGGAATGAAATTAATAAAATTAAATGAAGAAATTGAAACAAATTTAAAAAAGATAATTATCTTGAAATTCAATGAAAGGAATATGTTAAGATAGAAATCAAAAAGTACTTTGATAAGGTGCTAGAATTTTAGGGATGCTCAAATGGAGATCTTGGATTTTACAAAGTAATTGTGTTCTCTAGTTGAACTATGCATGTACAAATCTAAATTGGTGTGCAAGCCTAAAAAGTATATCATGGATCTAAACTATGATGATGTAGACTATTACGATTACTCTCATTGTCTTTTAGTGTTTGAATATTTATAAGAACCAATAATGCTTAGGGAATAACTTTGAAAACCCATTGAATTGTGAGGATCGTGTTCTCATTTGTTAGGCCACTAATTAGACTAGCTTTATAGCTCTAAGCAAAGTATCGAAGACAATAAGAAAGCATGCAATGGATCTAGAATGATTTATGATGATGCAATACTCTAATAATTTGTTATGTTGCTCTCATAAATGATAAATGGTAGACTCTTTCATAACCCTTAGATGATCCTTAAACATGATTGTAAATGAATAAATGGTTATCTTTAGATGTAACAACTAAGAAAATAAATAAAAACAAATATGTGTAAGGTCATTTCATAATGGCTACTAAGAGAAATTCAATAAAATTTATTTTGAAGTTTAAATTTTAGAAGTTTAGGATTTAAATTAGTGCATACAAAAGTTACCTAGGTCAACTCTCCATTAGAAAATTTGATCCAATGATTGGGACCAAATCTCTAGGGATGAGTGACAATGGGATCAAGAAATGGGAGTATTAGGAATTGATTTCATGAAAGAATATGCCACTTGTGCACTCATTCTTGTATTTGGGACACTTTATGATGCAGGAGCATCAAACAAGAGATAGTGGAGTATATTTTAGGACTAGCGGTGAAAATTCCAAATCTTGACAAAAAGGAAAATTCCTTGTTGGTGTTTCCTCTTAAAAATGGCATCTATATCAATATTGGGTTTTTCACGATTATAATAGAAAATAAAGATCGATGAATTCCTTGAGATAGTGAGGGGTGTTTTATTGCCATGATTCTTGGAATTTTCCCTCTATCACAAGTTTAAAATCAAATTTTATTTTCTTTTGGTGGAGAAGATATTGTGTAATAAAAATGAATGCCTTGGAGGGGGAAGTGGTGCTACGAATATGGAGGTAAAAATTATGTATCAAGAAGATTATGTGAGATGGAACAAGGAGTATGCAAAGATTTGTAGATATAGAAAGCATAACTCGTGGAATACTTAGTAAGAGGAGTAGAGTTTAGAGTTGTGTAGCTTCAAGTAGATTTGTTTTTGCAGATTGGAGTTGTAGTGTGTTAGAGAGTCTTACATTTTGAAAGGAATAAAATTTATGTAGTTGAGTCTTGCTTTTAGATAGTTGAAGTTCTAAGTCAATTGTTTGGTCATATAAGCAAATATGGAGATATGTATGTGGAAAGATAATATGTGATTGTCCATGAATGTTCATAGTTGAAGTTTTTGACGCTACATTTTCTTAGTTATATTAATGGGTTGGTGGTAGAAGATGACAAGGAAATGGGTAACATTGAAACCCATAGTTTTTCTAATATTAGTTTGTTTCCAGGTAATCTAGAAGAAATCAAATCAAGAGAAAAGGAAATCCTCATGGAGGAGGATAGTAAAATTTTGATAAATTTGGTGGTAGAAGATATGAAGATTCAAGTTGCAAGAGATTGTGTGCAGGTTATGGAAGGAGCAATCCTCATGAATGAATATAATGAGGAAGAGAACAATATGGAAGAGGAAGCTATGGTTATGTATGTTGTTGACCCTAAAGAAGGAGTTGAAGAAATAAAGAATAATGTTGTAGCAACATTGTGTCTTTTGGGAGGCATGGAGATGATAAAGAATTTGGTTGAAGAAAGAAGAAATGTTGCAACATCAATCAAAGAAAATATGGATAATAAAATGGAATTTTGGCATGTTGAAGGTGTAATAGTGAGTAGAGAGAGTGGTGTTGAAGATAAGATTGATGTAGAGAAAGAAGTTGAAACCAAGGAGAAGAGGAATATTGTAGTAGTAGTAGTAGTAGTAGGTTCTTTAGAGGACATGGAAACATTGGGTAATGTGAAGCAACAAAAGTAGAAAAGTAAATATAGAGGTTTTAATAGATATGATCCCTCTAAGTAAAAAAGAGGATGAAGAGAAAGTTATAAAGGTTGTACCTGAGATGTCTCTAAAAGAAAAGATGAGGGAAGGGAAGAAAGATAACAAAATTTTAGATTTTTATCTTGTTTATGTTGATTTATACACTTGTGTTGTAGTGAGGTTATTTATGGGATTCATTCAGTTGAATGTAGAAATAATGAGGTGCAAGAAAAGGATGGTGAATATAGAAGAAGGATGGCATGATGAAATAGATATGGCAAACTTTTATGATGACTATAGCGTTGATTTATGGATAGAAAAAATAGAGAATGAAGAAAAATAGGAGTGGAGAAATATTTGGTGCAAAATAATGAAGAGAAAGAGTTTGGTTTATGGTGGACCCAAGTCCACAAAGGGGTGTAAAGAATGTTGAATGAAATTCAAAAGAAGTAGGATTTTTTCTAGCCAATTGCTAGAAGAAGCGAAGGAGAAAACATTTTGAGGTGTTTGGTTCAATAATAAAGTTTGTTGCAGAATGTGTGATATCATTGGCTCAAATTTGTGAACTATGTTCATAAACTTTTTACCCGATGAGCTTGATGCAAGAGCATTGAGCAAAATATAATGGAGTCTATTTTAGGACTAGTGGTGATAGTTCCAAATCTTGACAAAAAGGTAGATTCCTTGCTAGTGTTTCCTCTTTAAAATAGCATTTATATCAATATTGTGGTTTCCATTATTACAATAGCAAATAAAGATTGATGATTTCCTTTAAATAGTGAGGGGTGTTTTATTTCCATGGTTTTTGGGATTTTCCCTATATCACGAGTTTAAAATCATTTTTTTTCCTTTTGGCAAAGAATATTTTCTTATAAGTAATAAAAATGAATAGGTATTGGAGGGGGTGGGGAAGTAGTCTTGTAAATATGGAGGTAAAAATCATGTATCGAGAAGTTTATGTGAGATGGAACAAGGAATATGTAGAGAGTTGCAAATATAGAAATGATAAGTCATGGACTTCAAAGTTGAGTAGCATCAGGTAGAATTTTATTTTCTTTTTTATAAATTAGATTTGTATTGTGTTAGAGAGTCCTACATTGTAAAAGGAATAAAATTTATGTTGTTGATTTATGTTTTTTTGGTTGAAGTTCTAGGTCGATTGTTTCGTCATATAAGTAAATATAGAGTTATGTATATGACAAGATAATATGTGATTGTCCATGAATGTCCATAGTTGAATTTTTTGATACTAAATTGTCCCAATTATATTAATCAATTATTGAGTTGTGGTTATGGTTATTTTTAGTTATTAGTTCAATAAAATATGATAATACTTTGAGGGTGTGTATGTGGTTTAGAACTCTTTGTTAGTTGCAAGCCTTGGTTTCCCTTCAATTATTACCCAAGTCCCATCTGCTTCATTTACTCAAATTGGGCCCAAAGCATAAGGGTAAAATAGCATGGGTATGCAATTTTCACCATTATATTTTATCCTCACTTTGATGTGCATATAAAATATTGGGAAGATGCATGTCAAAGTAAATTGATACATGTAAATTACATATGTTCCACACTCAAAGTATATGGATCTATGTAAAGTAATATTATTCACGAATTCTTCTTAGAATAAATATTTTATAAACCTACAAAACAATAAAATCATTAAATGAGCAACATTTGATAAGTATTAAATATAATCACTACTTTCTTAAAGGAACTATCTTTGAAAATGATAAATTAAAAGGATAAGGATAAGAGATTTCTCTTGTTATTGAAAGTGAAAAACCTCTAACTATGTGAATAAATGTAAAGGGAACTATTTGGATATTAAACAAAATCTAGCTCTATAGATAACATGATAAAACTCTTTGATTATGCAGAAGTGTTCTCCATCTAATGCATTAATGAAGGTCTATCCCATGCTAGAAAATAATCATATATTTCATAAATACATCAATATTGTCAAACTTAAGAATAAATGTCAATGACAATATGTGTTTCCCTCTAATTGGTTGTGTATGAAGGATTCAAGGAACTAGATTTATGGGAAAAAATTATTACAAATCATGCAAAGTACATCAATCATGTATTATTCTCAAATATAACATTTTATAAGGTATATGTAATATAGGCCAATAGATAACACCATGTACACAAAAGAAGCGTGTGATAAATATCTAGAAATAATATTGTGTAGGCACAACAAGCATGTAAAAATCTATGGGACCAAGCATGCAAACATATAAGATCAAGGGGTGATATCCCCAAGATTTCCTCCCAATAGTAATGTAATGTGAGCAGTAATCCAAAAAGATGAATTGTGCAAGCATAGTAATACCATGGCATGTAATATGTAAATGTTGGCATAACAATATGTAAGATAATCATCTAATGATATGAATATGAAGGTACATGAGATAGTCGAGTGATTGATCCCCTATGATGAAATATATTTTAATGAATAGTATGAATGAATAAGTGTAAGGAAAATTAGATGCGAAAACAACTCTCCTAATGTCAAAACCTCAGGGAAGAATGCAGAGATACCTTTTAAAATTACAATCACAGTCCAATTAAGATGCAGATGAAAGAGATAACAAAAACAGAGTATTTGACACACACATATGAACACCAAATATACGTGGGAAAACCCTTATGGGAGAAAAACCCACCACACCAAGAGAAATCACTTTGTATTACAGTAATGGAGATTACATACAAATATCAGACTTATCTTTCTGATGTCATATTTCAACAACTTTCACAATCATCAAACTTGTACAGGAACCTTCAAGTTACAATCTTTATAGAATAGAAATCACTCTGATTATACAACCACACAACAATCCTTCGATTCTTCGAACAATCCAAAAAAACATCATCTGCAATCACTAAGTATAACCATGTCACCCTTGTCTGTCACTAAGTATAACCATGTCACCCTTGTCTGTCGAGCTTCCTCTCAGAACTTCCACAACGAACTATCTTCCAACGGTTCCCATTCGGCTTCTCTGATTGGTCCACGCGATGCCATATAGGATGGTCTTCACTCAGTTAAAAAAGCTTCAGTCTGTGTTGGCATGTTAGTGAGACACTGACTGTGTCTCCCCGATGCCACACAGCGTAGCATCCGATATCGCCAAGAGTTTTCCTAATCACCAAGATGTTACATCGAGTCCACCCATTGCATTGACTTTAGTT
>VDFB02131934.1:142672-265727 GCA_007258455.2 Sequoia sempervirens | reverse complement strand
GTTAAGTGGGCCCATTCTTTGGTGCCAACTTTGAGGAGGAGCTTACAAGATATCTTTGTAATCAACGTTGAGTTAGGACTTTAGTTTTGGATGCCTAAATTGATGAAGGACTTGGTTTGACATTGTTTTTTCATAGAAGAACTCTACTTGCACAAGAATTGTGTAGATATTTGTGAGGAGCTTTATCCTCTTGTAATTTTCAACTCTTTGGAGTTTACAATGTTCACAATTGTCTATTTATTGCAGCAAGTTGAAGAGAGTTCTAAGAGAGTAATTTTGTGAAGCATGGCATTGGATGTGTGGATTCATGCTTGGACACATGAGAGTTTATTGCGGGTTGTGAAGAAGAATTGTTGAAGGAAAAAGAAGCATATCAAACAAGGATTGATAAAGAATTATTGTAATCTTGTTCTAAGGTTAAATAATACAACTATTGATTTTGGTGGTGGAGTTTTTTCCCGAAAGGTTTTCTCCATAGTATATGTTGTGTCACTTCTATCTTCTAGTTTTATTCTTCTACAATCTTCTGTCTACTTCTACAATTGGTAAAATGAATCTAAATAGATAATCATATACAAAGAAATTGTAACAAATAACACTTAATTAGATCTACAATCTCATAGTTTTACAAAGTATTAAGCTACATAATTACCTCCATTTTTCAACACTGTCCAATCTCAGGCTATGGAAATTTTACCCGAAAAAATTCTTAACATAAATCCCAATTTGAGTGCTTCATAGTTTGAAGACCTTATTTCTATGTTGCATTCTCATAAAGATGATTTTTCTTGGGAATATTAGGATATGAGAGGAATACACCCTGCCACTTGCACACATCATATTTATATAGAGGAAGGAAGCATACCCGTAAGACAACCTCAGAGGAGATTGAATCCTGTCCTATGGATGAACTTCAAAAGTTACTCAATGTGGGATTCATCTATCCTATCTTTGATAGCCAATGGGTGTCACCCCCTGTGGTAGTCCCTAAGAAGAATGGGAAGTGGTGAATATGCTTCGATTATAGGGCCCTTAATAAGGCTATCGAGAAAGACCATTTCCCACTCCCCTTTATTGATCGAGTCTTAGACACCCTTGCTGGAAAGTTCTTTTCCTTCCTTGATGGATTCAGTGGTTATAATCAAATCCATATAGCCCTAGAAGACCAAGACAAGACTACCTTTACTTTCCCATGGGGTACGTTTTCCTATAATGTCTTACCTTTTGGGTTGTGCAATGCACCTTCTACCTTCTAGTGGGCTATCCTAAGTATTTTTGCAGATTTAATTCATGATTGTGTGGAAGTGTACATGGATGATTTTACTGTTTATGGTGACAAGTATGAGGAAGCAAAGGGAAATCTAGAAAAAGTCCTTAAAAAATGCATTGATACTAATCTTTCTTTGAGTCATGAGAAATGTCACATCTTAATGACTGAAGGTATTGTCCTAGGACATTATATTTCTACAAAAGGAATTGAGGTAGATCCCAAAAAGGTAAAGATAATTCAAGACTTGCTTGTGCCTACTTCTCAAAAGGATGTACGTAGTTTTTTGGGTCATGCTAGATACTATCGATGGTTTATCCAAAATTTTAGCAAAATTACCTCACCTCTTTTTCTTTTGCTAGGTACAGATGTTGATTTCTCATGGACACCAAAATGCCAACAAGCTTTTGAAGAAATCAAAGGGAAGCTTATAACTACACCAGTTTTGTGAGGACCCAATTGGGAACTAGCGTTTCACATCCATTTCGATGCTTTAGACAATTCCATGGGAGCAATACTTGGACAAAAGGAAGATTCTCTCTTTTACTCCATTTATTATATCAGTAAGAATTTTACTAGTGCAAAGGTAAATTACACTGTCATTGAAAAGGAATTTTTGGTTGTAGTCTATGCGGTAAACAAATTTTGCCATTATATAACTAGATATAAAGTCTTTGTACATATAGATCATTTTGCTATTAGATTTTTGATGAATAATCTAGTTGTTACAAGACGAGTGATTCGGTGGTTGCTCTTGTTGTAGGAATTTGATATAACTATTCTTGACAAGTCGGGACGTGAATACGTTGTTGCCGATTTCCTATCCAGGCTACAGAGTAATAATGAACTAGTTCTTGTGGATGATGCCTTTCTCGATGAACATATTTTTTCCATTTTTGTAAGAAGCCCATGGTTTTCCAATATTGCTAATTATCTTTTCACATGTAGGTTTCCACCCCACTTTTCTCCAAGAGAATGACGAAAGCTTATATGAATTAGTGTGCAGTATAGTTGGATTAATGGTTTACTCTTTCATATTGGAATTGATAAAATTATGTGTCGTTGTGTAGCAGAGGAGGATGTCTTTGACATACTTTGCGCATGCCATTTGGAGCCTTGTGGAGGCCACTTTGCGGCAAAATGAACTGCTAATTTTTTTTATTATAGGATATTATTGGCCAACAATCTATAAGTATTGTAAAAGGTTTGCTCAACATTGTGATAAGTGTCAACATATGGTCTGACCTACACTATGATGTAATAGGGGAAGAGGAACATTTTTCTGAATTCATTCTTATGTTTGCAATTATTTTCAATCTATGAATTGTAAGTTGTGAGTATAGTATTCATCATATCAATTAGTTGGTTGCAAGTGTGATGTGATTATGTTCTTTGTGTGGGATGTGGGATGTCCTCTTAAGCATCATATTCATTAATTGTGATCATAATTATTTTCTGATGCATTTCTTTACCAGTCATTGATTATCTAGTCTTTATGCTTAATGATTAATGGTTCGTTCAGTTTGCTTGCACTAATTTCATATTTATGAATTAGTGTTATTTTCCTTTTCTACTTTTGGGTTAAAAGCATACCCAAATAAATCGAATCATACAAGGGAGTTGTACCTCTAAAATTTAGATAAAATTCACAAATGCAATTGTGACCTTTCCAGAGTTGTTAATGATATTGGCCTTTTTATGTCCTGGGCAATAGAGTTAATTTTTGAATATTAAACAATAAAAGTGCCAATCCATTTGCTAACACATTAATTATTTTTTATGATATTGGAGGTCATATAAATCATATGCTCACAAAACCATGATCTCCCAACTATTAAATGCATTTATACACAGAAAAAACCTTAGGAAAATATTAGCTCTCCTAACGTGTAGCACACTATTTTGAGACAAACCACAACTTTCTAAAATAAAAAAATATATCTAAGAAAGGTGTGTAACACCTTATCCCAAAATTCACCAACTTATTGTATACATTCCCTAAGGTCCAAATATAGACAAGAAGAGTTCAATACAAAGGGAAACATTCCCACAACCATCCTATAGGTTACATTTGTCCACAAATTAAGTTAAATAAATTGTATAATCTAGAAACTATACATCAATGTACTTTGTTTGCACATGAAAAAGTAGGGTCCTCTACCACACTAGTGACAAATCCTATTCCAACATGATATCCAAACACACACCCCAAATCTAAATCTCCTTCTTATAGGCCTAAGTAGCTACCATATACTTGTTGATAAAACAAAGTAAACTACTACAAGTGCTATCCCTTCAAAATTATCTGAAATTGATTTTTATCAATGCAACATTCAATTACCCATTAAGATATAAATAAATAGAAATAAATAAACTATGATAAATAAACACATAATACTATATGTGCATGGAGAAACCCTTATGATAAAAAAAATCACAATCAAAGAGGGGCATAAATATGTATTAATATTTCAACAAAATAGTACATATGCAACACCCTTTATCCCTTTAACATTCATGTAGCTCCTATATACTTTTGAAATATCTATAGAAATCACTACTATTTCCCCTCATGCATGTTCATTTATTAATAGACACATATAAAAGGTGATTTTACAATACCACGGGCACCAAAATTATGGACCAATAAAACAACATGAAAAGTGCCTTTAAAAGTAGAAAAATGGTCAATATAAAATTCACCCCAACCCCCCTCATGGAACAACCTTTGGCTACACTCTATGTAGCCTTCAACTCTAGTTGAGGTGTTGGGTCAGTGCAGGATCATGGGGTTCCAAACTAGGCCCTTAAGTGTCAATAACAATTCAGAAAAACAGAGTTAGGAAACTTGACATAAAAATTTGAATAGATTATTGACATTATTTTAAAAATATGTAAGAACAAAATTTGTAGAAAATTTAATTTAGTTTTTAAGATACTAGTCCTTTTTTGGAAAAAAATAAATCTATTTGGTGAAAAAGTGAAATTTCAGTGCAATAGTACTAAATTTTCAAGAAAAAATAGAAAGCAAGTGTATGCTTGACCAACCTAAGTATAAGAATAAATAAATATTTTTTAAAAAAACTTTCAATATAAGTAGAGGACACATACCCAGATGTGTCGCAATTTTTTTTGTAATTTTGTTGCAAGTAAATAATTAGTTATGAATTTTTTATTAGAAAGTTTTAAAAATATTAAAACTTGTTTGTTTAACCACCATAACTTGGTCAAAAACTTATGAAATTCAATTTTTATTTTTTTCATCCTATAATATGGGAAGCATAAATGTGCTGCATCTTTCAAATTTGAAAAATGTGAAATCATTTGAGAATTATAGATATTTTCAATCAACCTATCAATCAGGACTTTAGTCATAATACATGTAGAAAATCAATAATAATTATCTATTAAATTCAAAATATGGCATATCTTATATTGGTGGAAATTTGGTAATTTTCTCAATAAACCATTTTATTTTCATTAAATTCAGATTAAAAAAAGTCGTTCACCACTTTTTTGTCATATCGCCAGTTTTTAGACCCCCATGATCCTGCACTCACCCTGTTAGGGGTCAAGGGGGGGCCTTTAGACCCACTAGTCACATTTATAGAATTGTAATCAAATATCACACGATTATAACAATACTCTACATATATAGTAAAAAGATCAACTATATCTTATCTCTCTCATCTAACTAACTAAACCACAAAAAAAGATAAACACATATCCATTAATAGACCCCTTGTTATCCACATATCCTTCCCAAAAAATATATGAATACTCATATATTCAATATCTTTCTTAAAATTTTATCCTCCCTAGTACCAAAACAAACACTTAGGTATGACTAAAAGATACCTAAATACCCTCTTCAACATCATCCAAGCCTCCTCATCTAGAATGTGCATATACTTGCTTAGGATCCCACTACACAAGTAATTTATAATTAATGAAAACCATAAGATACTACCAACTACACTCACATAAAGAACATGACCCATGCACTTCCACTAATTGGTGTAAGAGAAAACTAGTCAATTACAACTTTCATCCCCATAGAAATAAAACATGCACTACTTTACAAACTTGCATCCATAGAGAGATCAATGAAACCATGTTATTATAACACCACAAAGTTCTATAGCTATGTAACATAGATATCCACCTCCATAAACACAAGTTATAAGATTAAGCAAAACCAAATGCATCTAAAATAGTGGGAGCTATAACTATTAGGTTGGATTCTCTACTAAGTGGACCACTTCAAGAGTGGTGTATGAAATTTTTTATCTTCTTGTAGTGCTTTTGAAGAAGGCCTTTTGAGAAGCTTTTGGAAGAAGCCTCCATAGCATTAGAGGGTTAGGGTTAGATGTGAAATTGTAAGGCTTGAAGCCAAGGCCATTGAAGGAACTATAACCAAAAATTTTCCTTGCATATGAATAAAATGTACATTGAGTGTTTTGGAATGTATGTGTTGGTTGCATGATTGAGAAATCTAATAAGATCCTTGGTCATGATTGCATCACCTACCAACAAGGATGCTTCTCCACCACATGGGTGTCAATGTGCTCATAGCCATAGTTCAAGGCAAGGCCATCATGGTTCCTAGGGTTATCCATACCCTTGCTAGTGTAGGAGGACCCCTCTACCACATGGCTACTCATTTGTCTCCCACCATGGACATGCTAGCTAATTGAGCAATGGAAAGTTTCCTACTTGGCCCTTCCCATTTCTCTTATGTATACTACTAATCAACAAGCCAAAAATAAAGACCAAGACAATGCCACCATAAGCTAAGAGCCCATTACTAGCGTCCATGACCTCTTAGATGTGTTTCATTATCTCCCATTTTCCTATAAACATAGCTTCTTCTTTTTTAGACTGCAAGAATCAGTCGGGTATTCATCCCCCTATAAACTGCAATGCGCCTGGTAAATTTTTTTCATGTGACTAGTGGCCCTGATGCAACATGCCCTCTGGTACCACAGGGATAGTGGGGAGACTAGACCTCGTGACCTTTTTCCTGCAACAAGATGCTTTAGCCAATCGAGCTAGGCCCACCGCCTCCTATAAACATAGCTTAGACAACATAACAACTTAAACATTTTTATTTTTAGCTTTTTTTGTATTAATAAATAGTGAAAGCTCAGTCGAGTTACATAGAGGTACATTTATGTTGATGCAACATTGCATCAATCCATAATGGTTTTATATTTAACATCTACTGATCATATACAAAACTACTTATACTACTTTTGTACTAGGATATTGTACATCTTCAAACTTGACATCCTGTGTTTGTACTGAAAAACTTGTGCATATACAAACCAGAGTCTACTGTACAAATTAAAATCATGTTATCTTGTACTTGTGCTAAGGTAATGAGTATAAGCAAAAGAGAGTAGATTGTGCAAATTCAAAACATGTCATCATGTGCTTGTACTGAGGTACTATGTATATATACAAAAATAGAGTATTGTTTCTTTATTGGGATATTATGCATCTTCAAACTTGACATCATGTGGGCTTGTACTAGGATACTTGTGCAGATACAAACTAGAGTATACTGTGCACATTCAAAGCATGTCATCTTGTGCCTGTGATGAGGTACTATGTATAGACAAAATAGAGTAGATTGTGCAAATCCAAAACATGTCATCATGTGTATGCACAAAGATACTATGAATATACAAAAATAGAGTAGAGTGTGCATACTATAAATACAACATTTAACATAACAAATCTGTTTATTAATATAACAACAAAGGCTATAATTGTAACAGTGCATGTCAAGGTAGTTTAGAAAATATTGCTTGTTTTCCTTCCTCCAATGTTTTCCAACCTTATTCAACATTTGAAAGCTCTTCATTTGATCTAACTTCAACTACTGGATTATCATATTTATTTACACGAAGCTTGGGACCATGCCTTTCTTTATCTCCCTTTGGTTTTCTAGTTGTTGCGACTTTGTTGAAGGTTTTTTGGAATTCATTAAGGGATCTGAGGAAGGTTGTGGAATCTTCATGCTGATAGTGCACTAGGCATTCCCATATTTTATTTCCTCTTTATTTACCCGAATAATTCCATCACTCAATAGTTTCATAAATTTGACCATAGATATCTCCATGGTTACTATTACCTGCAATGCAACATTGAACATAATGAGTCTTTCTAAAGACTCAGTAAGTTTCCTTCGACACCCATTAAATTTATCCTCATTCCTTGCCTTCCAAATATGCCAAAGAATTTCATTAGTCAAGCAATACCAAAATAGATTAAGATCTTTATCTAAATTTTTTCCATTCCCAATTAAAATATCTTTCCAATTGACTTTTCCATTTTCCCCCCAAATCAATTGACTGTTACAGAATAATTTCCAATTTTCATTAGCATAAGAACATTCAAAGAAAATATGCTCAATAGATTCAAGAATTCTACAAATTTTGTAGATCTCAATATCAAAATGATTCATTTTATATGGAACCCTTTGAAGAAAAATCAACCATTTAAAGCAAGATTTGTTTGGGCCAACCAAATTGGACCAAATAGATTTAAAGACTTTCTACCAATATTTGTTTTCTAACTTAATCTTCTTGTTTTTGTTCAAGTGTTCGGTAACATGATCATATTTGATTAGTTATTTATATATTATTTTGGTTTGCACACCTGATAAAGGGATGCTACCTTTCCATTTAAGGTTCTTCTACAACTCAATGCTAGGATTGTAGTTTGCAAGTGGTAGAATACCCTTGTAGGATTCTTTTAGGACATAGTAAGTTCTCAGATTTGAGTGAGGTAATCCAAACTTTTCTCTTAGAAGGTCCAAATCCTCCAAAATCCCATTTTTCATGATATTACCAAAGATTTGGATACCATCTTGGGCCCACTTCTTGGCAGATCAACCTTGAAGGAGAGCAAGTGGTTTACCATTATGCTCTAGGTTCCACTGGATATGGACCTATTGGGGTCAATTAAATTGTTATTATATTCAAGGAAATTTTGGGTTTTTATATTATTCTTGATTAGCTCCCATGCCCTCCAAAATCTTCTTAACACAATTGAACCAACATGTACTATTGGATGTTTGGTAATGAGCAGATCACTAAAAGACATCATTTTCCATGATTTTGCTTGCTTAGGTACTATCAACTGGATATTATTCCTCACTAGGATTTTTCAAGGCTCATTTCCATCAAGAGCCTTAATGATCCATTTGGCAGCAAGTGTTGTGCCATACTTTTTAAAGTCTTTTAGGCCTATCCCCCCTTGTGCCTTCTCTAAGTCGTACCAGTCCCACTTGACAGAGCGAGTTTTCCTTTTCCCTTCCCATCTGACCACAAGAAGCTTCTAATATTTTTTTGAATCTCGTTAACTTGATAGCTATTAAAGAGCCAAATAGATGTGAAGTAAATAGTGTATGAGGACAAAATTTTTTGGCATACTTGTATCCTACCTACAATGGATAAGTATTGTCTATTCCAATTGTCAATTTTCTTTTAAATTTTTTCCTTGATCCACAACCACATTTATCTTAGGTTAGGATTGACTGCAATGGGTATCCCTAGATATTTGACTTGCTTGTGGGGGCCTCCCCATTGAAAGTCAAATTTTTGTAGCCAATCAGGGAGGTTTCAGTCCATCCCAACATGATGGACTTTTCTCTATAAATTTTTGCCCCTAATACATTGCAAAAAAAATTGAACTTGTCCATTACATTATCTAAATTCCTTTCTTCTAGTTCCACAAAAATTTGTTGTGTCATCAACAAATCAGATATTCATAAGCTCATTGTTGTCAGGAAGAACCAAACCTCTGACTTTGGGGGAGATACTAGAATCTCTTAGAATAAAGTGAATTGCATAAAATGCTATAACAAAAAGATTTGGGGCCAGAGGCACCCTTGCCTAACAGACCTTTCCAAGTTGAACACCCCAAAGAGAGACCCATTGACATCCACTTGAGTGGTTGCATCCTTTAGGAGTGTGTCTATCATGTTACAGAAAGCTTTAAGAAATCCAAATACTTCTAGTGTTGTTCTTAGGAAGGCCCATTCTACTCTATCATAGACCTTCTCAAAATACAACATGAGCATGGATGAGTTTTTCTTGGAGATATTTGCTCACTCCATTGCTTCCCAACTAGTTATTAGGTTCTCGAGAATATATCTCCCTTTGATGAAGCATGTTTGCTTATTTATTATAAATTTGGGCAAGATATTGATTAGCCTCATAGCTATTATTTTTCCCAAGATCTTGTAGGAAACATTCAACAACATGATAGGCCTCCATTTTTCTATAATAGTTTTATCCCCTTCCTTGGGTAGCAGTTTTATGAGTCCTTTTGTTTATGTTTTTTCCAAGTGACCCTTTATCTAATGCTTCCAAGTACACTTGGTGCAAGTCATCACATATTCAATCAATGAAGTTTTTGTATAATTCAACAGATAATCCATCTGTCCCAGGAGTCTTGTCATTGTTCATGGAATTAATGGCTTTCATGATTTCTTATTTAGAAATACCTTCAGTTAACCTAGTTGCATCCTCCATGGAGATTTTTTTGGGAATCATTTGCTTAATGAGGGATTTGGTACTATGGCACTCCTCACTATTCCCCTCATAGGTGAATATTTATCCTTATAGAATAGAAGGAATTGGTTTAAAATCTCTTCATGGTTTGAGAGGAGGGAACCATTGTGCGAAATTTGATCAATTTTCTCTTTCATCCCTTTCTCCTTTATGTACCTAGAAAACTTTGTGCCTTTGTGCCCATTGCTCAACCAATTTATCTTGGCTCTAACTTTCATTCTTTGAATCTTATGAACTTGTAGTCTTCTTAAGGAATTTTTTGCCATATTGAGCTCCTCACATAGTTCTCATTTAGAGGGTCATTTTGAACTTTTGTTTTAGCTTTTAGCAACTCATCTCAAGGAGGTAGTTTTCTTCCCTCCTCCTGTCCATGGCTCATTTTTTTCCAATGGTTTGGAGGAAGATCTTCCAACTATTTACATTCTACTTCCATCTCTCAATTGCACTTCGATCCTTTAGCATCCACTTGTTGATCTCCCCCAGGGTAGTTATGGTCGCCTTACAATCATTGTCTTTCAGTAGATTTGTGTTTAGGATGAAAATTTCCCCTTTCTTTGACTCCTTTTTCTTGTCATTGTTTAATATTATGGTGGCCTTAATTAGATGATGGTTTGAGAGAGTATATGGATATACCATCATTCTATGGCTCTCATTAAGGGGATCAAAATGGAAACAGTCCCTGTTGGCATAAAATCTATCTATCCTATAGTATATCCTTTTTCCACCTTTTTGTGCATTGCACCAGGTGTACCATATGCCATCATTAGTGTTTTTCATCCCTTCCATGGGATTAAGGAGGTTAAGCTTAGATTTCAATTTATGCCAATAGTAATTTTCACTTCCTTTCTGATCCATGTTGAGGCTCTCTTTTTTGTCTTCCCTATTTTCTACCATATTAAAATCACCCCCTAGGATCCAGAGGGTGTCCAGCAGATTGACAGGCCATTTCCATAGTTTAGTTCTCTCTTTGTAATCCTTACGTGCATAGATTGAGAATATGCCAAATCTAGAGGACCCTTTTTGAATGTAGCCCAAATAGCTCTGTTGTAAGGGGAGGTTCTAGAGCTTGTTAAGCATTGATTCCAATTTTTTGCAATGTGAATGGCAATCCCCCCTCCCCTTGTCATGATTAGTGACAAGGGGAGGGGGGAGGAATTGTTCCATATGAACCTTAGATTGGTTTCAAGAGTGAAACCGGTTGCTTTAACCTCCTGTAGGAGGACAAAATCTTTTCCTTTCTCCAAGTTGAGGAATCTTCTAAGCATGTATTTCCGGTTTGGGGATTCCAATCCCCTTACATTCTACGAGGTGCAATTAAGATTCATTATTGAAAGAGTTTTAAGGGTGCTCTTTTTCATTCCTAAATAGCTCAAAGTATTTAGGATCTTTTTCTTCAACTCCTAATCTTTTTGAGGTAGGCACGAGGAGGACTAGACTAGTCTTCTTTCTTTTGCTCTGACCAATATTGATGCTACCTCTGCTAAGAGAAACCACCCTACCTTTCCTTCTTCCCCTTCTTTTTGGCATAGTAGGGGGACAAGAGTTAGGGTCTTGCTTCCGATTAGTGGTCTTTCCTTTATCAAGGAACCCAATGACCTCTGTTGGTTCAATGATGTTGCAATCTCCTTTCTTAGATCTTTTTTCAGTTACAGACCTTACAACAATTCACTTGTTTAGCATTTCAGTTAATGTTTCCATGTTATCCTTTAGCAATTGAGCCTTATTGTCCCCAAGAATAGGTTTGGATTTAGAACCATAGGGTGGAATGGGCTCTTCATTTTTTTTCTGTGAAGGACTGATTTTCTTTCCTTATTATTTGCGTTTTTTAATATGTTATTTCCCCATTAGTTTTTGGGTGCATCCCATTACTGACATTCTGACAGATAATTGATATTGAGAGGTCTTTTGTTATTACATTCTCCTTATTATCCAACAACATATATTTTTAGCTTTAATTTAGACTTTTAAAATGATTCCATTCCACTACCATTTATATAAATTGTATAATACATTTATAATATTAAGATAAACACTATTCATCATTAAGAAAACATAACCCGTTATATCTGCAAACGTTACATCAGATTCCTCCCGTACATTAAAGATTTCTCACATTGATAATCCGTCTCTTGTAAATAATAGAAGTTAAAATGATATATTGTAGTGTTGGTGGCGAGTTTCTTCTTGGGCAGAGAGTTTGGAGCTTATGGATGAGGATCCTCAGAGCTTCACATATCCAGATGATGCCAGCATGGCAAATGGCAATTGGCAAAAGCATCAGTTCCCATTTTCTAACATTGCAGAGATCATAATGGGATCGGCACGAACACAAAAATTATTTTGTCTTACACCCTGGCATTACAGCAGGAAGGATTCTGTTCATCAATTTCCTTTATTGAAAATTTCGCCATTTGTACGTTGCCGGTGCATCATACATTTCCCAAGGAAAGTAGGTTTATCAAAGTTTCTCCAGAACTCTTTTTCCATAACACGACGAGAGACCAGCAGAGTGAGTGCAGAAGGTAATCAGGAGCGAATCCAGTCGGGCATAACAGCTAGTTTGGATGGGCTCAAAGAACACCCAAATAGGACCTCCGTGATTTCTGCAAGCTAATCCAGTACAGTACAGTAAGGACTTCAATGGACGCCTATGCAAATGGCCAACCACAAATATTCAAGGGTAGACAGCTTTTCTTCTGAATAAGAAATCAAATATTTCTTGCTTAAATAGACCTCTTTGGAGGAAAAAGCACCTACTTCTCCTAGGGCTGACCTCTCCACATGAATTTCAAAAAAAAAACAATTAAATTACTTATTCCAATGAGCTAGCTATTACATGTCACTCAAATTGAACCCAAGCAATATTTCATATTCTAACATCCCTCAACATCTTGACTTGGAGGGTACATAACATATATGGAAGATGTCACCATCTAGCATCCTCGTTTGATGACATCTTTTGCAATTTAACAAACTTAGCCTCAATAGGCTTGACGAAATGTTTTCCACTTGATCGTCTATCCAATAATACTAAAGATTGATTGTCTATCCAATAATACTAAAGATTAATCATACAATCCTAGATGTATTTCCTGATGAAGTGTTGATAAATCTATATATTTTTGGTCCTATCTTGGGCCACTAAATTATGAGCAACCTAAATATCTCCTTGATTATCACATAGCCAAGAAGTAGGAATGGAATAAACAAGACCAATCTCTCATAGAAGTTGGTGAATCCAAGCAATCTCCTAGGTGGCATTCAATGTTGATCGATGCTCTACCTCTATAGTAGAAAGATAAACCACTTGTTTCTTTATAAAGATCATGTAATAGGGACCCAGATTCAAAGAAAAAAGTATATACTAATATAGATCTCCAAGTATCAATATCTCATGCCTAGTCAAAATTTGTATATCATACTAACTTATTATCGTTGATCCTCAAATATTTAACTCCTATGTGAATTATCTCTTTGATATATTTGGAAATCCTCTTTGTTGTTTGTCAATGACTATCCTTGGGTTCTTGCATAAACCTAGAAATTTAACTAACTACAAATGATAAATTAGGCTTGATATGAGTTGAGTAGCTAAGACTCTCTACTAACTATCTATAAAGAGTCACATTTGTAAGGGATGAAGTACATTCAATGCAAAAATTCACACCTAATTAATAGGGACTCAAAGAAGACACGTAATCTAACATATTGAGCTTGGTTAGCAAGTCCAAAGCATGTTTACGTTGGGATATAAAAATCATCTCCTCTCTTGAGTCAAGTTTGAATTCCAAGGAAATATTGTAGTAATCCAAGATATATAATTTCAAAGGTTCACTTAAGCTTTGTCTTCATGCCATCAATAATCTTGATGAAAATCTTGTGATATTAAAGTCATCAAAATATAACACAATGATCAATATATGATCTCCCACAGTCTTGATGTACACATTATGGTTAGATTGATATCAAGAAAATTCTTTGTTGGTTAAGAACTTGTTAATATTCTTGTGTCAAGATCTAGTCGATTACTTAAGTCAATATCTTGATCCTACAATCAAAACATGTATATTTCTTTTCTTCAAACCCAAGAGGTTGTTCCATGCATATATTTTCAAAGAGATCCATTTGTAAGAAAGCACGCTTCACATCCATAAAATGTACTTCTCATCCATATATGAAGCTACCAAGGAAATTACTATACTAATAGATTCCATCTTGACTACTAGAGATAAAAAAAATTTTTTGTAATTAATACCTCTTTTTTAGAAAATAGCTTGGCCACAAGATGCCCTTATATCTCTCTACCCCTCCATCAAATGCATATTTGTTCTTATAGACCCATTTTCATTTCACAAAATTATTTTATTTTAGATAAGGAAATATTTCCCATGTTTGGTTTTTCATCAAGGATATATATTCAACCTTCATCACTTCATCCCATCCTTCTTTTCCTTTATCTTCCTCTTATATTTTTGGAATGCATGTATTCATTATATTTTCCTTTAATTTCTTTGTTATTCTTTCTACTTATTTTCATCAAGTGAGTCGCTAGAGCCCTCCATATTTTTCTTGGCCTTTAAGAGTGTACTAATTACCCCACTTTGGAAGTCTCTTTTCTTGAATATGGGGTTTCTCTTGTGTTGAAATTTAATTTTCATCTTCTTCTATCACATTATAATTAATTACTCCATTTATAAATGCTTCATATGATTCAACTTAGACCCACTCTTCTTCTATAATCACTAATAACTATTTCCTTCTTCAATTTGAGGAACACGTGTTGTAATAGTCCCATAATATAAAATAGTTTAAGAGGTGTTACTTCATTCAATGGAGCCACATAGTCTTTATATGAACATCTATCTCATCAAATGTAACATGTCTTTATAATGATAAAAAATAGAAGGATCTTGCAATATCCAAGCCTTGGAGGCATTTGAATACCTCATCATCACATGTTTAAGTTTTCCAATATGACATAACATCTCTCATAGCTTAATAGGCACCTAAATTATAATATACTTTGCACAATATACAACTTCCCTAAAAAAATCACCCAATAACATCTTGGCTTGAAGAATACATTTATTGATTTTAGTTAATGCAATCTCCTTTCTTTCAAATACCTCATTCTATTGAGGTGTATAAGTGAATTATTTTCGAACTAATCTCATGCTCATAACAAAAATTCTTAAACTTGTCACTTACATAATCTCCTCCATAAGATATATTTCTTCTAATAAAGTATTTTGATTACTTTTCTACCATTACATTGAATTGATAAAAAAAAACAAAAAACTAAAACAAAAATCTTTCAAGAAATATACATCCAACACATCCTAGTATGCTTCTTAAATATAAGAATATACTTATTTCCAAATGAATAATTATTTGGGTAGCATTTAGATTGAAATGAATAAGATCATGTTATATTTCCAAACCCTTCCTTTGGGAATTTTTTTAATGTCTCCCCAACATTTATCCTTCACATACTTAGCATGCCTATACTAATAGTAAACCTTGTACCATTTTTAGGCATCTTATCAACTACATACTATAAAAATTGAGATGCCCTATCCTCTCATACCATATTTTTCTCTTAAATTTCTCTCAAAACTCACACATAAGTTCCTTCATCCAATTATCCACTTTCCATGATGTATAATGTGTTAATATCCTTCACAAAAAAATTATCTAGCCAAAAATATAGACTTTTTCTTTGTGCTTTTTTATATACAAATAAAAAATTCATCCTCGAATCAAGAACATGATAAACATTATGTATCATACCATCATTTAAGATGACATCTCTATTTTTTTTATAATGGGATAAGGGATGAAAAAGAGATGCATTATTGGGCATATGATGTGTACAACCAAAATTAAGAATTCACTCATTTTGAGTAATAGGGAAAAGAGAGGTTTTAGCAAGAATTCATTATCTTTCCCTTTATTATTTCCTTCCTCCACTTCTTCATTATTAACATATTTCGTTGTGAATTCTCTCAGCTCTTGCACTTGTGCATATTTTTATTTATATTCATCCTTCTTTCGATGAAAAACATAAAGTATATATCCATATTTCTCTCAATAGAAGCACATTCCAATATTTGTTAGGTTTTCCATGAGGTTATACACCATTTTTTCTAATAATAAGGAAGCTGCTACCTCTTCAATATTTAACTTAGATTGGGATGGGGGCCCTGGTTCAATTGACTAAAGCATCTTGTTGCGGGTAAGAGGTCACGAGGTTCAGTCTCCCTCATCCTTGTGGTACCAAAGGGCATGTCATGCCAACATCATCGATCATGTGTACAAAATTTACCAGGTGCATTGCAATTTATAGGGTGCTACCCAATTCCTACAATCTAATTTTTTTTAACTTAGATTATGTATTAGTAACAACCATAACAAGATTATGTTAGATTTGTAAAATCATGAGACAGGATCAAACAAAAAACAAAAACATCTTCCTCAAATGAGAGCTGCAAACAATGATTTGGTATTTCCTAAAAAATAAAGTACTTTCATAATGAAATAATACAATACAAGAGAGTGCTTTATAAGAGCAAACCATAAATAATAAAGGCATTAGATCATGACAAGTGTCGTCACCCTATGTAATGAGACAAAATGATCTATTAATAGATCACTCTAGTAATAGAAAAAAGCATTCCTAAGTTTAGCTTAAGTGCATGAAGTGAAATTATACTAATAATCAATTAAAAATTAATTACATATTAGCTAATACATGATTACTCTAATAGCCCCTTTAAGTGCCACTTAGGGAGTAGCTAAAAAAATCTAAAAACCTAATGTATATAAAAACAAATAAAACATGAATGGTGTAAGATTTATTGTTGAATAAACCCAAGATACAATGGAAGATTAGGAAAGCATGAAAGAAAAACAATATGCTAGAATAAACTATATTTTATATAGCAAATGAGAGTACGTGACAAATATACAAAAAGTCATTGCTTTATATAGAGCGAAGCAATGCGTGAGGTAAACCAAGATATCACATAAAGCATGGAGTTCAACTAGAGTTAGCCTATGCAATAAAGCAGGAAAGCGTATCTAAGAAGGAAAGCTTATCGAAATCTAGAGAAAATAAAGTAAATAGCTAATAAACTAACTAAAATAAATAAATGCAACTAAATAAAAACATACTAAGTAAGCTTAAGTGAGTGTAGAAAAGGAATATTTTACACTATCACTCCCACCCCCCTTAAGTGCAACTTAGGAGAAAAGCCTATAGAAGCTACAAAGATGGGTCCCGACAACAAGGCCTGATCAAGTACCCATGTACAAAAAAAATGAAAACTCTCATAACTAGAGAAAAAAATAATGCACTAAGAAAAGAAGGATAGAAGAAGGACTAGATATGACCCCCCAAGGATTACTTCTATCACAAAAGTATAAAATATGGCCTCCCCATAGGAGAAAAATGATGAAATAATTTGAAAGTTGCATGTGTATTTCAATGCAGATGCCAAATTGTGACAAAAATGATCCATGGGAGCAAGTATCATGAGTATTCAAGAACATTAACCACAATGAATGGTCCTCAAACTAAGATGTGACCCAATGGGAATCAAATGCAAGATTCAGGATCATTAACCATAGGCTCTCAATTTGAGATGTGAACCAAAATGTGTCAAGTCTTGAGAAAGATGCAGCCAAGAGAAACTAGAGAATTTAGATAAAACTCATGAAAATTGTCATCAATATGGAGATGGAATCATAGTGCATGCCATGTGAATACACTCTCATCCAATTTATTATGCTTACCTAATATAATAAAACAACTAGATGCTTATGCCCCCTATAATGGAACTTTATGAAGTTTTTGTATTATAATTCCCCTAAATCTCCTTTTGATATGGTACTTTATCATGTGGTGCTTGATTAATGTGTTACAATTTTAAAAGAACCAAAAATGGGGAAAAACAAAGAGCATGCAAACAATAAGGAGAACATGCAACAAAAGGCATCTAAGGATTATGGTTTACATCTTGATCCATGACTGGTTTCCTTTAAATAAAATTGCCTATAGACACAAACAACCTTGCCACACCTTGGAAAATTTTAAAAAACGGAGCTCATGGGTGCAAGTTATGGCTTCATGATTAGAAAAGAGGAATATGTATCTTTGATTGGAAAAAAATAGGTATTAAATAGAAAAAATATATAAATTGTTTCTCCACCACAATCAAGTGCTTCAAACTAGCTTTCCAATGCCTATTCGAACGTGAAAATTTGATGTTTTGGTGAAAAGATATGGCCTCCAAAAAAAAATGCTCAGTTAGGCATATAGGTTTTGACATCAAGATGACGTCTTCCGATTGAAAAATCAATCGAGGTCAAAGCTATTGAAAGTCAACAAATTTTTATATGAAAATAGGTTTTTTTGGGCCTTTCGAATGTAATGGCATAGTCTGTTTTGCCTCAAAATGCCCCAATTTTCAACAACATGCCAGAATGCTCACAAAAGATTCTTGATTCGTGCCTCAATCAATCTAGCCTCTTATGTTTGATTTTTTCAAAATGAGAAGTTGATCTAACTTTCTTGACTACTCTGAACATGATGGTGACTCTAGATTCAAGCCAAGAGGCTACAAAACATACACGCAACACACATGCAACTCAAAAATTAGATTTTAAACCCTCAAAATCTAATTTTGGCGAAACAAGAGGATTCTCTGACTTTATCGATTGCTCTAAACATGATGATGGGTCTATATTAAATCTAGGAGGATACAAAACATACATGCAACACACATGCAACTAAAAAGGTAGATGTTAAACCCTCGAAATCTTGTCTTTTTTTTATATTTTTTGATTCTCTAGATCATCCAAGGATGCAAGAGAAGAGCATACTCTTTTGCTACCAAAAATAAATATTTACACTCAATATTTTTAAAAATAAATCCTATCAATCATGAGGGCTCAAATACCATGTAAGATTTACTCTTAAATAAACCCAAGTTACAATGAAAGATTAGGAAAGCATGAAAGAAAAATAATATGCTGGAATAAACTATATTCTATATAGAAAATGAGAGTACTTGACAAATATACAAAGACCCATTTCTTTATATAGATCAAGGCAATGCATGAGGTAACCCATGATCTCACATAAAGCATGGAGTTCAAATAGAGTTAGCATATTCAATAAAGTAGGAAAGCGTATCTAAGAAGGAAAACTTACCTTAGAAAGCTTATCCAAATCTAGAGAAAATAAAGTAAATAGGAAATAAACTAGTTACTTAAATAAATAAATGTAACTAGATAAAAACATACTAAGTAAGCTTAAGTGAGTGTATAAAAGGAATCTTTTATGCTAACAAATGGGTCCCAAAAATAAAGCCTAATGAGGTACCCATGTACAATCAAAGAAATCTCTTATAACTAGAGAAAAGGAGAAAATATCATGGAAAAAACTCCTCTCCTAAAGAGAGATGAAAGTATGTATAAAAAAATCATAAAGGAAGGAGGTCTCATGAAGACCTCCCAAGGATAAAAATTTTCACCACAAGCATCAATCGCAACTAGAGGTAAGGAGGCAATACTAAAGGTTTCATGAAGATGTTTGCAACCTGCTCCTTTGTAGGCATGTACTCCAAGGTGAGAAAACCATCCTGAATCAACTGTTGTATGAATTTCATGTGGATCTCTATGTGCTTAGTATACTGATGCTCCACTGGGTTGCAAGAAATGTGAATGGAACTATGATTTTTGCACTAAAGAATTGTGGGACTATCAAGGGGAAAACCAAACTAAGTCAATGACTAAAAAAGCCACAAAACCTCCTCATTGGCCAAAACCACTGCACGATACTCAACCTTCATGGATGATAATGCAATAGAAGATTTATTCTTGCAAGACCATGTAATGGGGCCAAAACCAAGGAAAAAAACAAAGCCAGAAGTGGACTCCATATCATTGACATCACTAGCCCAAACGAAGTTAGTGAAGCCAACTATCTGAGAGTCTCCTGATGTATAGTGAATACCATAATGTGAGGTTCCCTGGATGTATCTTAAAATGCATTTGGAAAATTTCCAATGAATCTTACATGGATCATTGAGAATCGAGAGACAAGATTGAATGCAAAATAAATATCAAGACATGAATGTGTCAGGTATAAAATATTTTCAACCAACTACCTATATAATGTAGCATCTACTAAAGGACTAGTACAAGTGGAAGACAATACAACACCCAACTAAATGATGTGGGGTCAGGCTTGCAATAAAGCACGCCAAATCTTTGAAGCATATCAAGAGCATACTTCTACTAAATTATAGAAATACCATCTGAAGACTGAATAACCTATAAATCAAGAAAGTAGTGCAGAAGGTCGATATTTTCCATCTAAAAATGCTCCATCAATGCTTAATGAACACTTTGGATCATGGATTATGAACCACCTCTAATGATCAAATCATCCACATATAGAACAAGGATCAAAAGATCACTCTCTTATCACTAAATACACACTACATGATCATAATGACAACGTGTGAAGCCAAAAGAAAGAAGAAAAGTGTCCATCTTCTCATCACTAGTAGAATTTGGAAAATAAATGACTAGGTGACTAAAAATTTTAGTCACAACAACTAAAAATAACTAAATTCTACTCATTTTTTGCAACTCAGCTATAAATGGGTAAATAAATGACTAATTTGGTCGTTGACTAAAAATTATTTAGTCACACATATAAAAATGACTAAATAGTTAGTTATTTATTTAGTCACAATCCATTTGAATAAATCATTTAAGGAATCAAGAATATAGCCCGCCAAAATACTCAAAAAATTTAATAAACATACTCTAAAACTTTCGTCAAAATCTTATTTTCAGGTGTAGCCCGTCAGAATGGAGTTTTCATTTTAATAAGCATACTCTAAAACCTTCGTTGAAACCTTATTTTCAGGCGTAGCCCGCCAAAATGGAGAAGTTTTTTAGTAAATAATGATAGAGAACAATAAGGACATGTGTGTGACATGAGGCATAGGATTCATTGTTGCTTATCTCATTCCTGCTCTGCTCAACAAGGGTTACATTGTTCGCGCTACTATTTGTAATCTAGGTATTTAATTGACATATATTTGCATAATCTCAAATTCCTTCAGATGCTTTTGAAGTATCAATGTATCCTATATAGGGTTTAGAATTATTTCTTTTAATTTAAAAAATAAATAAATGATGTATTTTCCTGTGATTAGATAATGTGGAGATCTCCTAAATCTTCCCCAACACACTATTCTCTTTGGCACTGTATTCATTACTCCAACTACTAGGGTTTTGCATGTGACATCTTTAATATCTTCATGATAGTGGCTTTTAAATAGATCTTAGTCTTTTCTTTAATCCTTATCATGATAACCCTTGAGTTCCATAATCCACTTTCAATCTCTTCTAAGAACGCTGTCTTAAGCTAGACTGCATAGTATGCATATAAAGCAAGTCCTTCATATCTATCATTGTTCCAAACTACCGCTCACTACCTTGCTTAAAATGTTGCCTCCATAAGCATAATAGCATGTTTTAAAATAATGGTTGACAGTGATTGACCATTAAAGTCACTACTTTCATCAAGATACAATGAGATTTTTTTCTTCAAACTCAAGGCATTATGCAAGATAACATTGTGAATTTTTTGTTGTGTACAATTTGATTTTCTTGCACATTTATTGCTTTGCTAACTGTCTTTAAGACTGGATATTGTACCCTTAGCTGCAATCTCAAACTACTTACTCACTATCACTTGAAGATTCCTTTCATGAGCATCCTTCTATAAAATCAAACTATGCCCCATAGACTGCCTACTTACTTACTACATGGGACTCATTGTTTCATGGTATTGTGGGTCTTAAGATCCTTCAACCTTATTGTCACTACTTCATAGTCCACAAGTTATAATTCACTATTCTCCCATCTTTGATGAGTCTCAAAATGTTGCTCAAACATGCAATCCACTACCTCCATTATACAATGGCTAAGAAGAAACATTGAACTTGTGATTACCACTGTTACTTAATTTGGAAAGTCATTCCCTGATTGCATTTTCCTTATCTAACACTACCAAAAGAATTTGAAAAACCCTTAAGGTCAGCAAGGGGGTAAGGAAACTCACTGTTAAAATCTCCACTTTACTATGCAAGGTTTGAGATTTATTGTCTTGTCACTGCTAAGCCTTTTTTTGACTGTCACACCTCAAGTGACTATCATTCTTCTTACCATAGATTGCATTTACAAATGTCACTGAGCTACATAGTGTGTTTGTTATTGGCTGCAATCTTTAGATTGCAATATTTTTTTATTAGCTACAATGTCTCAATCTTTTTGGTATTGCAACCTCACTAATCTGCTAGAGTTATTGTTTATATTTCTACGAAGGCCTAGGGTTTGTACCCTAGTCATGCTCTTACCAATGCTTTTGTTGGTATTAAAAAATAACCTTAAATCTTGGGTCAGAAAATTAATTGTCTTGACAGGGTTGTGGTATGATCTTGGATTGTATCCTAGAGTGTGTGGAAAGCTTGTGTTTGATCATTAAGGTATGTAAACCTGATCAGGGAAATGTATCTTATATAGCATGGGTCTTGCTTTAATGCTTTCCATAATGGTTATTAGCAGATCGCATTATTATAGTTTGTGGTAACCCAAGATTGCATTCAAGTATGTAACAAACTTGGTTTGTAGTTTAAGCTGTACACTTGTAAGTAGCATTCATAAGGTTTAGAAAATCTTGATCACTCTTTAGAATAACCCATTAAACATGGGTTCTATTTGAATGCACTACATAATTGATATAACACAACCACTTTGCATATCAACTAGAGTTATAGGCTCTTTATTGCAGCAAGAGGTAATCGCTCTTGGATCATGCTATCATTACATCGTAACCTGTTAAACTTGAGTCAACTTGAATGCACCCAATGATGATTGACACCTAATTGTAATGACAATGATTTTTAAATGAATTGTGCTCATATGAGTGCCTCCATTTCTATCACAACATAGCCACATTAAACTTGGGTCACACATGAATGCATCCTATATTTGTTATAACACAACTATGCCACATGACCAATAGAGTTATGGATCACATAATTATAGTCACAAGAATTTTTTCCTCGGTTGTGCTCTTATGGTGATTCCATTACCATTACAACATAACCCTTTGGACTTATATTGCTCAAATCCTTGTATTGCTTATTTTCTCTTTGGATGGATTGCTTCATGGATTTTTTGTGATTTATATAGATTTTTTTTTATAGTAAATGACATCGGATTCTTTCTGAAGTTGAAATGATTTATTAATTATAGTTTTATGATGATTTTGAGTTTTATTTAGAAGGGGTTAATATATGGAATTTTTATGTGTAGAAAGAATATATTGTGATGCAATGTTCGGGTATGGATGGTTTAGGAAAAATTGGATTGCTATCGGTTTCATAACTAGGTTGGAAAGTACCTTGAGCTGGTGTGAAACACTTCCAAGTGTTTTCACCGGGGAGCAAAATATGAGTGTAGGAATTTCCAAATATCCGACAGAGGAAGTTCCTTTATTCTAAAGATATAATCATAAATCTGTTGGTCCAATTGGACATCCAACCTGAGATCTTTAATATCTGATAGAGAAATTTTGTACATTCTAAAGATAAAATCATAAATCTGTTGGACCAATTTCAGATCTAATTTAAGGTAGTGAAGCTCCGAAAAAGAAAGTTCCTACATTCTAAAGATAAAATCATAAATTTTATCATTCCAATTTCAGATCCAATTTGAGGTCGTGAAGCTCCGATAGAGAAATTTCGTACATTCTAAAGATAAAATCATAAATCTGCTTGGTCCAATTTGAGGTCCAATTGTAAGGATTTGTCTTTTTAATTATACTTTTTGACATTTGGCTTGATACAAATTGTTACTTTAGAATTATGGTATTGCTTTTCTTCTAATGTTTTCAACCCTCATTTCAAGGAAGAGCTTCGAAGATGGTTCTTTCAGATGGAGACTACAATTTTCCGCTATAGGTTCCATCTAGAAACACCAAAAGCTTAGGTATTGCCATACTCAGGTACATCAGAGTTTGAGGTGAATTTCCCTTAGTATTTTATTCTTATATGGATATGTTCTAGCCTGTAGTTAATTGTTGTAGCATAACAGAGAGGCTAAATAGTTATTCATATACCATAGTTTCAAATTCTAAATTGCTATACCTTATTCTAGGAGAAAATCATAGGGGGAAGTCTATACATAAGACACCATTGTTTCAAATTCAAAATTGTTGGCTCTTTCACAATTGTTTGCTTCATTTATTTGATCTAAGGTAGCCTATTGTATATAAGATGCTCTCAAAATCACAGTAAAATCCTTTATTCTAGGATGACTATTCAGAATCTTTCCCATCATAATAATGCACAAAAGCATCAGTCATTAACCTGAACTTTGCAAGAGTTTCATTAAATTCTACTTTTCCACTCTCTTTTCCATTCTTAATTTTATTCCCAATTTTGTCCATGAAGAACTTCCTCAGCTTGTAGATCCTGCTATTAGCCATAACTTTACCAGGTGTCGAGGATAGCTTCGAGTTTTTACCCAAGCAACAATTGACAAAATTTGGCCTTATTTTGTCAATTGTTGCTTGGGTAAAAAATTGAAGCTATCGTCGACACCTGGTAAAGTTATGGCTAACAACAGGATCTACAGGCTGAGGAAGTTCTTCATGGACAAAATTGGGAATAAAATTCAGAATGGAAAAGAGAGTGGAAAAGTAGAATTTGATGAAACTCTTGCAAAGTTCAGGTTAATGAATGATGCACTTTTGTTCATTGTTATGATGGGAAAGATTTTGAACAGTCATCCCAGAATAAAGGATTTTACTGTGATATTTAGAGCATCTTCTATATAGTAGGTTGTCTTAGAGAAAATAAATGAAGCAAACAATTGTGAAAAATCCAACAATTTTGAACTTGAAACAATGGTGTCTTATGTATAGAATCCCCAGTAATTTGCTCCTACAATAAGGTATAGCAATTTAAAATTTGAAACAATGGTATATGAACAACTATTTAGCCTATTTGTTATGCTACAACAATTAACTACAGGTTAGAACATATCCATATCAACATAAAATAGCAGGTGCAATTCACCTCAAACTCTGATGTGGTAATTGCTTTGTAAGGAAGTTTGCACTCCATGAACATTCTTTGTGCACATCAATATGTTGGTTATTATCTCGATCTCCTTTGTGATCAAAAGAGCAGTGAAGTTCATTGCATAACTCATGACCATTTTGCATTGCTATGATCCAGTGCTCTTTTACTTCTTACTCACTGTGTTCTCAATCACCATGTGCAAATGACTTAGAGGATAGATCTTTGTCACCATTTGATAGTAACTTTCATTGTTTTTGGACTGTTTGTTATGATTCAATCACTATTTGACATTGTTCTTCCTTTCTTAGTCCTATAGGACAAAAGACAATTCACAGTTTGCAACTCTCTAACAACAGTAAATAGATACAGTAAAGATATTTAAAATTTTAGAAGTGGATTTTTTTTTGAATTGCTAAAGCCTATTTATTAGTTTTATAACTTAAAATTATTTAAGCTATTTGAATAGCTAAACTTCATATTATAAATCTTGAAAGTACAATAGAATCATGTACTTAAAATGATTACAGAGAAGTTGAATGAAAATTAGTAAATTACTACTGATTTAGCTTTTCCTTTTGCGTGTTTACAGGGTTATTTCTTCCAACATTTGTTAGGCCTATTTTGGATTCTATGGAAACAACAAAGGCAATTCCACATCCAGGTCTAAATGAGGTGATGACCCATCCTTCTATGATGAAGTTTGTAGGATACACCCAAGAATAGATCTAGCAATATCATATTTTAAAACCTTCAGATCTTTGAGATCGTTGCATATTTGATTTGATTTTTGTATAGCTGGACAAATCTAAAAAACTGTTGCTTGAAAATGATGTAAATGAAAATGTTATTTGTTCAGAATAATCTAAGGGTGTTATTTTTCACTTGCACAAAATTTTGTTGTCTACCTTAAGATAACGGTTAAAATTATCATTTTGTTAATCATAATATTTCATTGTATATTTGTATTTTGTTAGATTGTATTGGATAGTTAATGGTTAAGTTTTTTATAAAAAATAAATTCAGCATAATATACTTTCCATGTACTTTTCATCACTTGTAAATCTAATTTTTTGTTACTTTTTGTTACTTTTTGTGATCATCAAAAGTAGAGATGATTTTAGTCTCTGTGAAATATTTTCATGCATGTTTGAGATCTCTACAAAGTGATGAAAAATTCCCTAGGGTTTGGTAGGGTTTTGAGTATCCTTATTATTTTGATGGTAATATTTTCACTAAGTTCTCTCCTTGCCCAAATATAGTCACTTGAGAAACTGCCATGATGCTCTTGACTATAAATTACTTTGTTCTCCCTACCTTCTCATTACAGGTTGATTCTTCAACTCTACCAACTTCCCTTCCATCTTAGTGTCTTTTCATGCTCTTGCATCTATTCTCTTATGAATTTATTCTTATGACTTTGAAAGCTATCACTAGGTCTATTATGGTTGTTAGGTCTTTCAGGGTATATGATTTTCTACTATAAATTCTTAGATTTTCATACTTTTTATGAAAATTATCTAAGGATGTTTGCTCACTGACTTAACTCTCTATATATTCTCCATTATGCATTGAAAATTCATGGTTTCTAGTTAAATATTTATTGGTGTAACCATTGCCATGTTTCTTGGGACTGTCATCCATATAGGATAGTTTCCTTATAGATTTGAATGTAATTTAAAAGGTGCCCATAAATATTGACAAGTTTCATAAGACTATTGTGTCAAGGTAGTAGATGGTCGTGAAAAGTTTTATAAGACTGTTGTGACAAGTTTCATAATACCGCCATACCGCAAGAGCCAAGAAGACACGGTGTGATGTAGTGGTAACATCCCACATTACCGCGAAGGCCGAGCAATAAATGTGCACTATGGTGGTAACTCAAATACTTCTCCCACGTCCCCACAAGAGCCAAGAAGACACAATGTAGTGTAGTGGTAACATCCTGCATTACCGCGAAGGCTGACCAATAATGATGTGGTGTAGCGATAACATCCTGCATCACCGCAAGGATCATGTCAAAAAGGTACGGTATCACAGTTAAACTATAAAAAGAAATATCACATTTCTTTAAGGCATTTTTTTGAAATAGTTTGCTTGCCTTGTGTATATTGCTTCCACATTTTCATGTA
This sequence comes from Sequoia sempervirens, assembly GCA_007258455.2. Taxonomy (NCBI): domain Eukaryota; kingdom Viridiplantae; phylum Streptophyta; class Pinopsida; order Cupressales; family Cupressaceae; genus Sequoia; species Sequoia sempervirens. The sequence goes on along the minus strand of VDFB02131934.1, from coordinate 238,573 downwards.
TGTCTAGCATGGCACTTGTAACTACAACATATGACAAAAAAAATCCTTGTTGTTATGCTTTGATGGATGTCCCTTCATTATTATTGGATATCTAATGTAGTGCACATTATTATAGTGTAAGCCTATTTTTCAGATTGTTTCATTTTTTATCACCAATATTCTCCACAAGAACATTGTCCCTGTTTAAAATGATGGAAATGGTTCAAATCTCTCTGAACAATTTCTCTTGCAACAATCTTGGAGATGAATTTAGATGCAGTGTGAAAATCAGAACATACTCGAAGGTTGTTAACAACTCTAATAGTTGTACTAGGGGCCATGTTTAACAAACCAAATGCAATTGCTAACTTTTCTCTATGGTGGCAGATAAATGATTCTTTTTTCTTCTATTCCACAACATTGAGTAAAAGTTTTGAATCTGGAAATACCCTGTTGCCTTCATTTGCCAAGCCAATTTCTCCAATTTTGCATAGATCTCCCATGTTTTTGGATGTGATCTGTCTCCTACACAAAAAAGCATGTACCATTTTATTCCCTTCAATCCAACTACATGCAAGTACCATTTCAGAGAAGAACATAAGTTGCAGTATTTTTAGGATCCAACTAAAAAAGTAGTGTTGCTGGAATACTCAACCTATATTCATATTTGATCCATAGGAACCAAAGGTTTAACTGACATCTTAGTAATAATGTTTAGGTCTAATTAAGTCTGATGGCATTCTTGGGCTTGGTTTCCAGGAAATTTCTGTTGATAATGTTGTTCTAGTCTGATTAGTGTCGATAGCCTTCATTCTATATTGTCAACTTCATTCTATAATCTGGGCATATCACCTTTCTTAAACTTTGAACAAGGTTATGAAATCAAGGGTTCAATATGCATATTTTAGGCCTATGTTGAACACTCTGTTTAAGGCATTTGTGGACAAGGCTATAGTTTTTTAATTGATTTATCTTTCTACTGTGTTTGGACTTTCTTTTGTAAACTTGCAATATACAATGCACTTATATTCTTTCTAAATTGACACTAATATTAATTTTGTTGGTTGTATTGAGGCACAATTTCATTCATGGTGGAAAATGCAACACCCTATTGCTCATATCAGATGGAATGTTGCATATAAAGGAGGAAATATTCTAGTTGGGTTATTGTTGACTGCGTTGAAGGAGAGAGCTTCATATATCGGACACGATCAACACTCTCCTTGGATTCTACATGTTATAGCTTTCTCCATGAAGATTTCCTACATTGTAGAAGTTTTAAGAGATGAAAGGGACATGTGCTCACATTGAAGGGCTTCAAGCATGTGTTTCCATCATTGCAGAAGTATTTTGGAGAAGTTTCTTTGTTGCAATCATTTCTCTACAATATTGTAACTCATATTTTTAGTCTTAAGACGGAAAATAACAATTATAATACTCTATTTGTAAGCTGTAACTAGAACACCTTTCTTTTATTAATAAAGTTCACCAATTTTTCCTTCTCAATGGCTGACTTATTGTGTGCAATTGATGATTGATGTGTATTTTTGTGTTTTATGCTTAAATCCTTAAATATCAGTCAATTAAAATGACTAAACATACTACTAATTGACATCAATTAATAATTAAATTGACTAAATATACTACCAAATGACAAAAATTAGTGAATAGTGAATAAATATGACTAGATATATGACCAGCGAAATTAGTGAATAAAAATGACTAAATACACTACCAATGCACAAAAATCAATGAATAAAAATGACTAAATAAGTGACTAGTTAAATATATTAGTGAATAAAAAATGACTAAATAAGTGACCAAATTATATCAATCAATGACTAAATAAGTGACTAAATATACTACCAAATCGATCAATCAAAAAAAACAATAAATGACTAAAAATGGTTTAGTCATCAATCTAGTCGCATTATATATGACTGGCAATAAACTACTAATGGTCACGTGACCAACTGTAGTAATTTATAAGCAGTTTTTTACTAGTTTTTTCAATAGTTTATTGATGTTTCTATACTAGTGCATACCAAGCCTAGGGGGGATATTTGAGATAATAAAATGAATGATGAATCCCAAAAACCAGTGAAGAATCCTCAATAAAACCATGTGGTTGCTCCATATAAATCTCCTCATGAAGATCACCATGAAGGAGAACACTCTTCACATCCATTCGGTATATTGTTCATCCCTATGAAGCTACAAGTGAAAGTACAAGGTGAATAAAATTCATCTTGGAAATAGGATCAAAGGCCTTAGAATAGTCAATTCCTTCGACCTAAGAAAACCCCTTTTCAATAGGATGAGCCTTGAACTTATCAATGGAACCATCTGTGGAATATTTGGTATGGTACACCCACTTGCACTAAACCAACTTTCTTTCCTTAGGAAGAGGAACAAGATCCCAAGTATTATTCTTTATTAGTGAAGAATACTCATCTACCATAGCATTATCCCACTCAAGATTACCAACTGTCTCTAAAAACATTTGAGGATCATGTCTGAAATGGTATGACTCAAAAGACTAAAACTCAATTTTTGTGCACGAGTATGATAGGAGTATGAAGGATCACTTGCTAAAGGTCCAACTGTTGGCATATGGATTTGGGAGATTTTTTTTGGTTTCTAGTGTTGTCATTGATGGCAACTAGAATCATTAGTGTGGTCCATAGTTTAGAAGTAGCTCATACCAGCAGGAAAAGTAGAAGACAATATACTACCAGCAAAAAGCATGAAGAACAGAGTATTCAGTTGGTAAGTTGGTCTAAATGCTTCACCAGATCATTATTTTTTGTGTGGATCCCCAGGGAAGCTTTTCAAGCATGTATGTTACCTAATTGGTAAGTTTTTTAATGTTGCATTGATCGGTGTACGAGTTTGGAGATTCAGTAGAATGACTTATTGTTTATTTTCTCATTATGGCTGACTTGGTGTATATAATGTGTCATAGATGTATAAGGAGTAGTTGTTTTAATATTTCTTGTGTTGGGAATTTTGATTTGGGTCCCTACTATAGTCTAGCTGACTTGTGTGGGTACGCATTCACTCTAATTGGTGATTTGAGCCGACATGTGGAAGAATATTATATTTTGTTTGAAGCCGACATATAGTAATGAAATCTTGTTAGCGGATACATATATGAGATCGATTTATTCATTTTGAAGAGAGTGAAGAAGTGTGAAAGTGTGTGAATGTGTGTAGAGAATAGTATATGTGTGTGTGAGTATTAGAAGGGTCTCAGAAGGGCAAAAAATAGAGCAGAGCAAAAAACAAAATCATTTAGAAGGGCTGAAGATCATTTTAACTGAGCCTCGTTGGAACTGAATCTAGGCATTTGGAGATGTTATTTTCTCAGTTCAACCTTTTTGTTGTATTCTCAAATATTTTGTAAGGAAGTGAGCCTTCCTTATTTTGAGCAGTGAGCTCTAGGCAGTGTGCCTAAATGCAAGTGCATTCCATTTTGTTCATACTTGTAATAGAGTATAAATTATGGATTAATCTCCACCGTGGTTTTTCCCTAATAGGGTTTCCATGTAAAAATATTGGTGTTATGGTGTTCTTTAATGTGTTTTCATGTATCCTTATGTTTATATGTTGTGGATGTTATTAAAGTTTAAATATTGTTGTTGATAGTTTAAGATCTGATTTGAAATTCAAATATTGTGGAACACTGATTCACCCCCCCTCTCAGTGTTCCTAGTGTCCAACAATTGGTATCAGAGCAAGTTCCTCTTCTAAAGTTTAACAGCTTAAGGTGGATCTTGAATTACAATGGACGCTAGTGGTCTTCAATAGCAACTTATTAATTCCTTGTGAGGCATATGATTTTAAATATAATTGGCATAATTAACTACTTCAACCTAAAAATAATAATGCATATCTCATGACCAGATCATATATTTGGACATCTCTTGTAAAGTTATTTTCTTTCGCTCAGCAACACCATTTTGCTAAGGGGTGTATGGAACTGTAAGTTGATGGTGTAGACCATGCTTAGTGTAAAAGTCCCTAAAATTATTATTAGCATTCTCCCCCATTTTTTGTACATATTTTCCTAATAGAAAGACCATTTTTCTTCTCCATGAATGCTTTAAAGATCCTAAAAGAATCAAAGACATCACTCTTGTACTTAAGAAAGTACACCCATGTACATCTAGAGATGATGCAGATAACTCCCTCTCACTCTCACACACATTCAAAATCTCAAAATTCAGATTGCAACAAAACAAGAACAATTTTATTCAATCAAATTTGCAAAATAATATACTATGTTGGCCAACCATGGCCTCTCTCAACATGCACACAATCTAATCTCACACTCACATAGGCACTCCAATTTTGTCCTCAATATTATTTCTCCTTCTACAATATGATGTAGAATAAAACTCTATATCTTCCTTGCTACACAGTCTTCTTCTTTCTTATGGATGTTCTAATATTCAATCTATTGTGTAAAACTCACTCTTGGGCAGCTTCTCATGCTCTAATTTTTACTCCCATCATACACTACAAAACTTTCCCCTCTTTTTTTTCTATTGTTATGAGCCTCTATTAGAGGCATTTATCTTTAAACATCCACCCTTTTGCCTTCTTCCCTATTCTCTCTTTTATTGTTGTTTCATCTTCAAAAAGAAGCATTTCTTTTTTTTAATTTTAAAAAGAAAACCTCTTTAATTTATGCTCTGGAACAACCCAATCTTTTAATTTTTTTATTTTCAAATCTCAATGTCATGTCAACTTCTTTCCTTTGTAGTAAAATGGAAATCCATGTATTAATGGAGAAATATATCATAAATTAAAACTCGGAAATATACCTCATGAAGTTGCATAGTCAATTTGAAGAAGAAACTTTACTTTGTGACTTCATCGCTATGTGTGGAGAGTGCGGAATTGGTACCAATAGGAAAAAAATTCAAACTTCTTCAAATTGCATAAAATTTGGCAAGTAGGTTCATAATGATGTCCTCAAGTCCTCTACAAAATGATTTCACTCCAGCCATCATAAATTTTGAAAAATCAAACTTTCCATAAACTGGCAACACACTTTTGGCATTAAAAACACAAATTTACAACATTAATTTCTCTCAAATGGTGAAATATATAAATTTGATTTTTTTGCACATTTGACATGGTACCTCCAAGAATTTCCCTGCAAAAGGATTCTACTTGATTCCTTATGTATTTTTTAGAAATAATTTTTAAAACTGCCCATGGAGCCTTAAAACGGTGTTTTGGCAAAAACTTCAAATTGATAATTTGATTGAACAACACGGTTCCTTATGCTAAGAGATGCCAAAGAAAACTAAAACTGAAACAAACAACTAAAAAATATTTTTGGGTGATGTTGATTGCACGTGCATCCAGGTGCTCCTGTATCAAAAGAAGTCATCAATAAATGTGCACATATTTGGTCCCTAAAAATTGTAAGGAAAGCTTAGGTGCGGAACAAACTCTCCTAATGCCAAAACCTCAGGGAAGAATGCATATAGGACTTTAAATTTTACAATTATAGTGCAATCAGATACACTAGAAAAGAATAACAGAAAAGAGAAATAAAGACATACACAATTGGACACCAGACTTACGTGGGAAAACCCTTACGGGAGAAAAACCCACCACACCAAGAAAAGCCTCTTTGTATTACAGTAAACAAAATTACATACAGAGATCGAACTTCCACTTTCTAATGTCAAATTAACAGCAACAACATTTCCTTGATCAACCTTGTACAGAACATCACTGTTACAATGCTCTCCAAATTGAATTCATTCACATTGATCAAATCGTGTTCAGAATTGAACAACTCTTCTCTTTTGAACTGTTCACCATTGTCGACCATTACAGAGCGTAAACATTTTTCTCACACTCTATTCATCTTCCATAGAGGAATAGTCACAATAGTCCAACTACCAACGGTTCACATTCCGCTTCACTCATTGGTTCAAAGCAGACCATCTCAGATAGTCGTTTGGTCAAAACATTCAAACAAAATTGCATGTCGGTGAGACACTAGACCGTGTCTCCCTAATGCCAAAATGCCCAACTGTCCTTATCGGTAAGAGTCATATCGAGTTCAAACCTGTCGCCTAGACTCACTCTATCGCTAAGACATCACATCGATATCCATCTCGTGCAAATCTATCAACAAGAGTTTTGCTATCACTGAGAGTTCACAACAAACATAAATCCATCGGCGAGATATCCTCTATTAGCAAGAGTTCACACTGAATGCAAAACCATCAGCCAAACCCACTCTATCGGCAAGACATCTCACCGATGTCCACTGTAGAACCATCGACAAGACCATCGCTGTTGCTAAGACTTCACACTAATGTTCAAATTATGTAGCTTTATCAGCAAGACCATCGCTATCGGCAAGACATCATACCGAACACAAATCCATCGGCGAGAGGAATACTATCGCCAAGAGGTCATACCGAATGAACCTGCCTATCAACGAGAGAAACACTGTCGGCAAGAGCTCACACCAAATCTATACCTGTCGGCAAGACCACATCCATCGGCAAGAGTTCTCACCGATCACAGAATAGTTGGTGAGAGAAACGCTATTGCCAAGAGGTCATACCAAATGCATACCTGTCGGCAAGACCACATCCATTGGCAAGAGTTCTCACCGAAAGTATACTCGTCGGTGAGAGGAGAACTATCAGCAAGACTGGTGCTTTCAGAAAGAGTCTGAGAGTCTCCCCGATGACCACTAGGAACCAACCCGTCGGCAAGAAAAAACTAAAGTCTCAACGACATTGATCTTATGAACACAGTTGCTAGTCAATAAGACTTTCTAAGGGTCTCACCGATTTTTCTCTTTCAGGAGTTTCATGTCAGTATGCTTGAGGCACATTTTCCAACAAAAATGAAGTAGTCAGAAATGACATGAGGTCACTATATACCAAATCTAAGGAAGCCTTAGCATGTATGGATCTACCTGCAGGAAAATAATCTTGGTGATGTTTACTAAGAGAACATCCTAAAAAAACACCATTAGTACAAGAAATTGTTAGATGCATAGGACAAATAAGAGGGGGGTGAATCATTTGTACATTAAAACATAAAAACCCTCATTAACAACATTCAGATCTTCATTAGCCCTTAAAACCTTATCATTCATCAAACCCTTATTAAGCATTAACGAAATGTAAATATTAGAAATTGTAATGCAAACACATCAAACACATAGGAACACCATATTTACATGGAAAAATCGAGAAGGGAAAAACCATGGTGAGTATTAGCTCACAATATAAAGTAATAGCAACATCAAATACAATGGGCTCACTGTCAGTGGGCTCACTGCCAAAGGACTCATTGTCCAAAAGAAAGAAGATAGAATAAGGGGTGGCTCACTGCCAATTTGAACTACTAACAATGTATCTCTCTTATTTCAAAGGTAAAGTTCCACTAAAGTACAAAAAACTCATTCAACAGAATAAAATGTAGACACATTCTTCTCACTACATCTAGGAGTCATAGGCATTAAAGCTCGCACTTAGATCACCACACTTGATCACCTTCACATCTTTTTCATCACACATCTTCTCTATTTAATCCACACAACTTACCTTGTATTTATACCATCTATGACCTAAAACAATCTCAATTAGGTCGACCTTAAGGAAACAAATGCACCTCAACTGCGCAACATCAAATATGTCAGCACTAAACACTTTCAAGGTATAAATAAGTGAAGGAAGACCATGCCACAAATTAGCTGGGACCCAGAACTACACCGACACGCTTCTCAATATTTCCACAAACAACAATCATCCATTACAATTAGCACTAGCATGCCAGGTCGGCCAAACCTGTACTAACACTAACAAGTGACCAAAAACATGCCTCTCTAGGTCCGTAAACATCTCACAGACCACATAACAACATTCCAAAACATCCCATAATATTCCACATCTTTAGAATATTCGCCACTACTACTACTACAACCACCTAAAACTTAAGAACACTTTTATTTTGTGCAACCAAACACACTGGCACAGACATCCAACACACCAAACAACCTTGCAGAACACTAAAGCACCTGAAACTTCAAGGGAATGTAGGTACAAACAATATAATCTTATTCTCAGATCCACAAGACAAGGACCTTCACTATGGAGAAATGTGGAGCAATCCCATTTCTCCTAGACACCTTGTTCCACTAGGCAGCCATATTGTCAAACACATCTTCGACTATAGTACAATCCAGAACCTGAAACTCTAAATATAGAACTTCTAAACACCTCTAACCATCATATCCAAACCACACAAGCATATCTTCAACCATGAAGAAATGTGGAGCAAAAAAATGAATACCATTTTGTCACACTAAATTCTCTTTTATTCAATTTTTCTCAAAAGCACTTGGAAACCAAGTGAACCAACTACATCAACAAAACTACTAACATCTCTACAACACATCAACAAAAATTGCAATACCTCTCATCAACTATGTCACATCCAACTATCTCTCCAAACATAGATTATGCAACTATACTAAAGTAAGACATCAATACCAACAACTTCAAGTTTCCAACAACTCCAATGCTAGGGGTTGACATCAACACCAACATCATTCCAAGACTCTCTTCATACAAGGGGTTGACATCAATGAAAACACCCAAATAACTCACAAACAACTCAAGCTGCTTCCAACAATCTCCCCTTTTTCATTGATGGCAACATCGGCTTTCTAAAAAACCATTAATAACAAAAGCAACCAACAACAACTCTATAACAAGCATCACTCCCCTTGACTAGGGAAACTCTTTACTCTCCATACTCTCTCTTCAAAAAATTCTTCTCCTGCAACACCAACTCTCTCTCCCTCTTTTTTTAGACAATACTTTTCCATACACTGTACTAACTCTCTCCATGTTTTTCAGTTTCTCTCTCCCCCTTTGAGATCAATGGAAAAGGGCCATAAACTCATCCAACTCGTTTTCATGTATTGAACTCTTTTGTTCTCCTCCTTTGAAATATTCAAAGGGCAACACCATCAAACAACTCTTCTTCATTTTCTTTTCTATACTCTCCCCCTTAGGGGAAAAAAATATGCCCCATTTGACTACACCAACCAATAACCACTACTACCTATTCCCCTTGAGAGGTAGCCTCCATCAGTCTGGAACAAAAGAATAAATCTTGAATTGCTCCACCTGAGGGGAAATAACCCCTAACTTTTGTCGAATATACTCAACAGTATCTTTTGGAAGAGCCTTTGTGAAGATATATGTAACCTGATCCCTAGTAGGCACATACTCCAACTTCACCTCATTCTCTGCAACTTTCTCTCTTAGAAAATAATACCAGATTGAGATATGCTTTGTCCTTGAATGCATCACCAGATTCTTTGATATATTGATAGAACTTGTATTGTCACAAAGGATAGAAATACGTTCATCATATGATATTCTAATATCCTTCAATGTTTGCTTCATCGACAACACTTGTATGTAATAAGATGTTATTGCAATATATTTTTCCTCTGCAGTAGATAAAGATACTAAATCCTACTTTTTACTCAAACATGAAACCAATCTTCTTCCAAGAAAGAAAGCACCTCCACTTGTACTTCTTCTGTCATCCACACAACCTACCCAATCTGCACTAGTATAGGCACTTAAAGAGAAATTGATATCCTTTGGATACCATAGACCATAGTTTAAAGTGCCCTGCAAATGTATGAATATCTTCTTTACTGCCGCCACATGTGATTCTCTAGGATCTTCTTGAAATATGGCTACAAGAAAAACTATGTGCATGATGTCCGATCTAGTAGTAGTTAGATATAGTAGTCCACCAATCATTGATTTATACTTGCTCTAATCAGTCTTAAGATATTCATCATTCTTGCTTAACTTGCAACCAATAACTATAGGATATTCCTTTTTTTGTCTGACTAATTTTTAGCCCAAGGAAGAAATTCATCTCCCCAAACATTGACATCTCAAACTCTTTCTGCATCTCTTCTACAAATCTCTTGCACATACCTTCATTTCCTCCAAATATTATACCATTAGCATATACTACCACAATTAAGATTGGATCCTTCTCAACTTTAAAGTAATTATTGCTATATGTGGTACCTTTATTGAATCCCTATTGCAACAAGTACCTATCCAATCTTGCATACCAAGATTTGGGAGCTTGTTTGAGTCCATACAATTCCTTCTTCAATCTACAAATCATATTAGGATTATCTAATAATTGAAAGCCTTTCCATTGTTCAATCTATACCTCTTCTTCCAACTCACCATTCAAGAATGTAGACTTCATATCCATTTGATAGACCCTGAAGTATTTATGTGTTGCAAAGGACAAAAAAATCCTAGTGGCTTGCATTCTTTCCATTTAAGCAAATTTCTCCTCAAAATATATTCCTTCCACTTGTGAGTAGCCCTTACACATAAATTTAGGCTTATTTCTGACAACTTCTCCATTCTCATTCAGCTTGTTCCAAAATACCCATTTAGTTCCTATTACGTTCTTTTTTGTTGGTCTTGGACTAGTTCCCAAGTCTGGTTCTTCTCAATCTACATCAATTCTTCTTCCATGGCTTTGGTCCAATTTTAATCCTTTCATGCCTCAATCACTATCTTAGGTTCTACTTTGGAAAGTAGACACAAATTTACCTACTCTTCTGTCATAGCAACTTTTCTTCTTATCAACTCGTCTCTGCTCTTATCACCAATGATTTGATCTTCAGAATGATTCTTCTACACATACTTATGAGTTTTAGGAATCCTTTCTGGAGCTTCTTCCTCTTCAACCTACATCTCATTTTCCTTTTCTTCTTCTTTTCCTTATTTTTTGTAAGAAGATTCATCATATTCATATCCTTCTATCAGTACTAAGCTTTTATGTGGTTCTTCATCTACTTTGACACTTGCACTTTCAACTATCTTCTTCACCTCTTGTTGTAGCACCGATAAGCCTTTCTTCTTGTAGAATATCCAAGGAATATTCCTTCATCTAACCTTGCATCAAAATTTCCCAAGTTTTCTTCATCTCTCTTGATATAACATTTTATTCCAAACACTGAAATATTTGACAGTAGGAATTCTTCAATACCATAGTTCATAGGGAGTCTTTGAACTGTTTACTCTTGCTTGTACTATGTTGAGTATGTATACTACAATATGAATAGCTTCTCTCCAATAGAAATCTAGTAGATTTGATTCCTTCATCATTGTCCTTTTTGCTTCCTGAACTATCATATTCTTTCTCTCTACCACTCCATTCTACCGAGGATTTCTAGGGGTCGACAAATACATCTTTTTTCCATGATCTTCACAAAAATTGTTAAAATCATTGGAGGTGAACTCTCCACCTCTGTCAGACCTTAAGCACTTGATTTTCATATCCATTTCATTCTCAACCATAGCCTTAAATTCTTTAAACTTGTATAGAGCTTTTGATTTTTCTCTAAGAAAAGTTACCCAAGTTATTCTAGAGTAATCATCAATCAATAACATGAAATACCTATCACCTTGAAATCTTCTTGTTTTTGTAGGTTTACATAGGTATGTATGCACCAACTCCAAAGGTCATGTGATAGAATATTCTTTGATATTGAACCTCTTTCTTGTTTTCTTCCCAACCTGGCATTCCTTACAAACTGCATTGATAGGCTTTGTAATTTTTGGTAGATCTCTCACAGCTTGAGTAGAGTTGATCCTCACTAGGCTATCAAAAATTGGTGTGAAACATTCTTCTATGCCATAGCCAACTTTCATTGATTTGAGTCATAAAGCACTTACCATTAGCACCTTTGAGTTGATAAAAATTTCCATTTGTCCTTATTCCTGCTACAATCAGAGTTCCAAAACTTCCTTTTTTTATTTCACAACCACCATCCTAAAATAGAAGATTATATCCTTTGCTACGCATCTGTCCTACACTCATAAGATTATGTCAAACCCTTGACATAAAGAATAGCATCTATATTATGCTTGCCATCAAAACTAATTGAACCTTTTCCACATATCTTAACAGATGTATCATCACCAAACTTAACAAGACCACCTTCAAACTTCTCAAGTTTAAAAAACTTACTCTTATCACTTGTATTATGATTTGAGCATCCATTATCAATTATCCAATGATTTTTCTCCTCTCTAGCATGAAAAGAAGTCACAATAGTTCCTTTGATGTTGTGACCTATTTTTAGAGCAATTTCCTTCATACATCTTTCAGAGTTAGTAGAATTATTTCCAAAATTTAGATCCATAAACAAGCATTCATCATTTTCATCATCTGGGTAGTTAGATTCATCACCAGATATGCTAGTATCTTCTTTAACTTAATAACTTATCTTTATAGATTTTCCTTTATTATCCTTATATTTGTTATTTGAAACTTTGGTTGGACATCTTGAAGCACAATGACCTATCTTTCCATAATTGAAACATTTGAAAGGTAACTTACCTTTGTATTTTCCAGTGCTCTTTTTCAATCTCCTAACAAAATTTTCTTCTATCTCATCAAGATCATTTGGATCTAATCCATCATCCTTCTCTGTTTTGCTAGCCTTAAAAGCAATATCTTTTTTTGAATCATTTTGACAAAAATCTCTCAATTCAAAATTAGTTAAAGCAACAAACAACTAATCTCTAGAATAATGATCTAAATCTTGAGCTTCCTCAATAGGAAAAACTTTATGACTATAATATTTAGAAAGAGTTCTTAATACCTTCTTTACCACCTCATATTCTTGCAGTTTTCCACCAAGGCCATTGATGGAATTGACAAATTCATCCACTCTATACATGTATCTTGAAATATCTTCATCTTCTAACATCCTTAGGGTTTCAAACTTAGTCTTCATATTCTGCATCTTTTCTTGCTTAATCTTATCATCTCCTTCATAGATACTTTCTAGCTTCTTCCAGATTCTTTAGCAGATTTGTAGCTTATAACCTTCACAAGTTCTGAATCAACAAGACCACTCAAAAGAGCATTCCTTGATTTTTCATTATTCTCATATGCCTTGATCTCATCATCAAATGTTGAACCATTAGTGGGAATGGTATATCCATCCTCAATTGACTTCCAAACTCCAAACCATAGAGAAACAAGAAAACCTTCCATCCTGGTTTTCTAGAATGCATAATTTGTCCCATAAAACAAGGGAGCCTCCTTCCTATGCACCATTTGGATCTACCTCAAGCGGTTAAGCTTCTTCCAAGGAACCTTTCTCTGATACCAATTGTTAGATGCATGGGAAAACTAAGAGGGGGGTGAATCGATTATACATTAAAACATCAAAACCCTCATTAACATTCAGATCTTCATTAGCTCTTAAACCCTTATCATTCATCAAACCCTTATCATGCATTAACATAATGTAAACATGAGAAACAATAATGCAAACACATCAAACACATAGGAACACTATATTCATGTGGAAACCCCAAGAAGAGAAAAACTACAGTGAGGATTAGCTCACAATATAAAGTAATAACAACATTGAATACAATGGGCTCACTACGAGTGGGATCACTACCCAAAAGAAAGAAGGGCTCATTGTTAAATGACTCATTGTCCAAAAGAAAGAAGATAGAAGAAGGGGTGGCTAACTACCAATTTAAACTGCTAACAATTCATCTCTCTTAGGTATAGTTCCACTGAAGCACAAATAACTCATTCAACAGACTAAAATATAGACACCTTCTATTCACTGCATCTGGGAGTCATAGGCATTAAATCTCACACTAAGATCACCACACTTGATCACTTTTGTATCTTTTGCATCACACACCTTCTCTAATTAAACCACACAACAGCTTGCCTTGTATTTATACCATTCGCAACCTAAAACAATCTCAATTAGGTTGGCCTTAAGGAAATGTGAGCACCTCAATCGTGCAACATCAAATAGGTTAGCATTAAACACTTCCAAGGTATAAAGAAGTGAAGGAAGACCATGCCAAAAATTATTTGGGACCCAACACTACATCGACATGCTTCTCAATATTTCCACAAACAACAATCATCCACAGCAATTAGCGCTAGCACGCTAGGTCAACAAAACCTACACTAACACTAACACGCAACCATAAACACACCTCTCTAGGTCTGAAAACATCTTGTGAACCACACAACAACATTCCAAAATATCTCAAAACATCATCAAAATATTCACCACTACTACTGCAACCATCTAAAACTTAAGAACACTTTTATTTTGTGTAACCAGACACAATAGCATAGACATCCAACACACCAAACAACTTTGTGGAACACTGCAGCACCTGAAACTTCAAGGGAACATAGATACATGCAATATAAGCTTATTACTAGATCCGCAAGACAAGAACCTTCACTATAGATAAATGTGAAGAAATCTCATTTCTCCTAGACACCCTGTTCCACCAGACAACCATACTGTCAAACACATCTTTTATTATAGGACTATCCAAAACCTAAAAATCTAGATATAGAACCTCTGAACACCTCTTACCATCATATCCAAACAACACAAGAATATCTTCAACCATAAAGATGTTGAATGAACAATACAACTGAGAAGGGGTTGAATCAGTTTTAGCAAATTAAAACATCAAAACCCTCAACGGTAATTAGATCCACAAGCATTCATTAAACCCTTATTTTGTTAAAGTGATTAATCATGAAATGCAAATAACATTAAATAAAATAAAAACACCATACACAAGAGAACACCATATTTACATGGAAAATCCAATGAGGGAAAAACCATAGTGAGGATTAGCTCACAATATAAGTAATTGCAAAACTGGTACAAGGGCTCACTGCCAAAATAGGACACATTGTCCAAAAGGCTCACAACTAGGGCTCACTGCCACAAAAAGAAACAAAGAAGATAGAAGATAAATGTTGCACAAAGAAAAAATTCTCAATGCAACAAGGAATCCACCACTAATGCCCCAACATTTTCGTAGACTTGTTTGGAAGATTGCAGACACCTTTAGCTCACTGTATTCAAGAATCCAACACTTTGAAGTTCGCAATACTCTACTCAAATTCACATCCATACTTCTATAATTTGAATCGCATTCATCACTCGCATCTATATTTCCTCTCTCTTTCATCTTACAACAACACCACTCTTGTTTATATCATCCTCAACCTTGAAAACCTTCTCCAAGGTTGGCAACTATCTGTTACATTAAAAAATTCAAATTAGGTCAACACCCAAACATTCTCACGGTGGATAGGAATGAAGGTGACCCATATAAATCCTTAGGACCCAAATTAATCCTAACACACCTCAATATACTTCCACAAACTTCACATGTAGTGTTAACACCAAGTCGGCCAATACCTATGCTAAACACCATAAAACATTAGGTACATGCTTCCCTTAATCAATCTGAAACTTTTAGACAACAAGATTCACTTGAACACGATCTAGTTAATCCACAAACCACTTGAGATCCAACAAAGACTTTATCCAAACTCACATCATAGAAATACTTCAACCCAAAACATCTAGTTAACCCTATATGCACATTGACACATGGAACACACACTGTACTATACCAAATCAAGTGAAACCTTGAATTATGAAAGATACAAACATTATAAGCAACTTCCTAGATCTGTACAACCTAAAACCAAAATGCAGAGAAATGCAAAGCAAATACATTTCTCCCAGACCATAGAAAACACCATTGAAAAATAGGTTCACACACTTGTGAATATATCTCTCTACATTGCGATCCAAAAACCAAAATTTTGAATATAGCAACTACTAACAACCTTGGAAAAAATATTAGATCTGCATAGGCATAGCATCAACACAAAAGAAATGTGGAGCACATCCCAAAGCACGTTCTCAACACTTGCACTATGTTGTTTCTTTGGTTATCAAATTTTCTCAAAATCACTTGGAAACCAAGTACCAGAGACATCATCTCAACACATTACTTCATTCCAACTCATCTCCAGACACTACAACACAAATATAGCTCCATGTGCTCACAACACTTCCTCAATATCTCAACTATACATGCATAACTTGCAACAAACCGTTTCCCTCTTATTCACAATTTTCTCAATATCCTTGACATCTTCATCATGCAACAAAATTCATCAATGCATAGTTGACATCAATGACAACAACAACTTATTGACATGAATGAAAACACCTACATACTTCCAATAATCTCCCCCCTTTTCATTGATGGCAACACATGATGTGAAAAACCATCAAAGGCAGCACAACAAATCTGAATACACTTTCTCATGATTTCCTTTTCTCTCTGAGTAGATAAACTTTTTCACATGATTCTTTCTCCCCCTTTGACATCAATGGAAAAGGACAAAGTATTTTACATTGTTCTCCCCTTTTGACACTGAACCAAGATACTTGCTCTAAATACTCCCCCTTAGGAGTACACCCAATGAAATCAACAACTCTACACAATGACAACATTCCTTACTGCAACAATGACACTACCTACTCCCCTTAAGAGGTAGCCACCAACATTAGTCCAAAAAATATATGAATCCATAGATCCACTGGACTGATGCATCTCCATATGCATCTAGTTCAAAGGAGGGGAAATAACCCTCAACTTCTCTCAAAGATACTCTAAAGTATCCTTAGGAAGGACCTTAGTAAATATGTCAACAATCTAATCCTTTTTAGGTACATATTCAAGCTTCACCTCATTCTACATAACCTTCTCTCTCATAAAGTGATACCTAATTGATATATGCTTTGTTCTTGAATGCATCATTGGATTCTTTGAAATGTTAATTGCACTTGTATTATCACATAAGATGGAAATAGGATCATCATACACTACTCTAATATCCTTTAATGTTTGTCTCATCCATAATACTTGTGTATAGCAAGATGTTGCTACTATATACTCAGCCTTTGAAGTGGATAAGGAAACCGAATCTTGCTTCTTACTTAACCATGACACCAATCTACATCCAAGAAAGAATGCATCACCACTTGTACTTTTCCTATCATCAGCACAACTAGCCCAATCTGCATCTTTGTAAGCACTTAAAGTGAAATCAATACTTAGGATACCATAAGCCATAATCTAGAATGCCTTTTAAATATTTGAATATCCTTTTCACTATTGCAACATGTGTTTCTTTAGGATCTTCTTGAAATCTATCCATGAGACAAATTTCATGCATGGTATTCGATCTAGTAGCAGTTAGATATAACAGTCCACCAATCATAGATCTATACTTGCTCTGATCAACCTTAGGTGAATCATCATCCTTGCTCAATTTGCAAGTAGTCACCATAGGAGTGCATACCGGTTTGGGGTCTTCCATTCCAAACTTCTTCAACATCTCTTTGACATACTTTGACAATGAAATGAAAATGTCTTTATCTGTTTGATTGATTTGTAGCCCAAGGAAGAAATTCATCTCCCCAAACATTGACATCTCAAATTCTTTTTACATCTCTTCTACAAATTTCTTACACATAGCTTCATTGCCTCCAAAGGTAATGTCATTCACATACACAACCACTATCAAGATTTTATCTTCCTCAAAGTTGAAGTAAAGATTACTATCTGTGGTGCCTTTACTGAATCCTTGTTGTATCAAATATCTATCCAATCTTACATACCAAGCTCTAGGAGCTTGCTTCAATCCATATAATGCCTTTTTCAATTTGCAAACCATATTCGGTTGATCTAACAACTGAAATCCTTCTGGTTGTTCCAAGTAAACCTCTTCTTCCAATTCACCATTTAGAAAAGTAGAATTCACATAGATCTGATAAACTTTAAAGTCCTTGTATGCTAAAAATGCCAAAAACATCCTTATAGCTTCCATTCTAGCCACGGGAGAAAATGTTTCCTCAAATTCTATTCCTTCCACTTGTGAGTAACCTTTACACACAATCCTTTCCTTTTTTCTTACCACTTCTCCATTCTCATTCAGTTTGTTTTTGAATACCCACTTAGTTCCAATTATGTTCTTGTTTTCCAGTCTAGGAACCAATTCCCAAGTCTAATTTTTCTCAATCTGCATAAGTTCTTCCATTGCCTTCATCCAATTTTCATCTTTACATGCCTCACTCATTATTTTGGGTTCAAATTCAAAGAGTAAACATATATTTACCTCAACTTCATCATCTCTACTTCTTGTTAATACTCCTTTCCTCTTGTCTCCAATGATTTTTTCTTTAGAATTATTCTTTTGTACAAACTTAGGGGTCTTAGGGGTCTTTTTGGAGCTTCTTCCTCTTCATTTTGCACTTATTTTTCCTTAGCTTTTTCTTCTTCTTCTCCACAAGCAGGTTAATCTAACACATATCCATCTACAACAATTGAATGTTGCACATCTTCATCAACTTTAACATTTGCACTTTCAACAATCTTTCTTAGCCTTTTGTTGTAAAATATGTAAGTATTGCTTTTAGTAGAATATCTAAGATACCTTCATCAAACCTTGCATAAAACTTCCCTAAGTTTTCTTCATCTCTTTTTATATAACACTTGCTTCCAAATACTCTAAAGTACTTGACAATAGGAATCCTTCCATAACTTATCTCATAGGGAGTCTTTGTGTTAGCTTTAGCTTCAACTCTATTATGTAAACAGAAGTATGAATTGCTTCTCTCTAGTAGACTTCTGGTAGGTTTGCTTCTTTCATCATATTCTTGGCGGCTTCTTGAATGGTCTGGTTTTTCCTTTCAACCACTCCATTCTGGTGAGGAGTTCTAGGGGAAAACAAGTGCCTCTTTATTTCATGAACTTTATAAAACATGTTAAACTCATTGGAGGTGAATTCTCCACCTCTTTCAAACCTCAAACATTTGATTTTCAAATCCATTTCATTCTCAACCATAGATTTAAATGCTTTGAATCTATCTAGTGCATCATATTTATCTCTAAGAAAAGTAACCCATGTCATTCTAGAGTAATCATCAATCAAAAGCATAAAATACCTGTCACCTTGAAGACTTCTCACCCTTGTAGGACCACAAGGATCTGTATGTATTAATTTTAGTAGTCTGGTAGTAGATTGTTCCTTTCCCTTGAAACTACTCCTTATTTTCTTTCCAAACTAACAATTTTTGCGAACAATATTAATAGGCTTTGTAATTCTTGGTAGGTCTATCACTACATGAACTAAATTGATTCTAACCAAATTATCAAAATTCATGTAACACGTCCTCTGATACCATAACCAACTGTCATTAATTTGAGACATAAAGCAATGAACATCAACACCCTTGAGCTAATAGATATTTCCATATGTCCTCTTACCAGCAGTAATCATAGTTTCAAACCCTTTTTTGATCTCACATATTCATTCATCCTTAAACACAAGATTATATCCTTTGCTACACATTTGTCCAACACTCAAAATATTATGCCTTAAACCCTTAACATAGTAAAAAAATTTAGTATTATGCTTTCCATCAAAACTGATTGAACCTATTCCACAAATCTTAGCTCCTGAATCATCTCCAAATTTAACTAATCCTCCATTATATTTTTCAAGTTTAACAAACTTACTTTTATCTCCAGTCATGTGATTAGAGCAGCCACTATCAACAACCCAATAGTTCTTATCTTGTTTAACATGAAAAGCAGAAACCAAAGTACCTTCTACCTTATCCTTCTTCTCCACAACACTTTCCTTCACACAACTTTCAAAGTTAGCATAAGTATATTCATTTTTTAAAGCCAAGAACAATCATTCATTTTCATCAACATCTCCATAATCAGATTCATCATCATAAATACCATTATCTTCCCTAACATAGTGACTTTGTTTGATCATATTACCTTTGTTCTCCTTACGTTTATTGTTCACAACCCTGTTTGGACATCTTGAAGCATAATGACCTATATTTCCATAGCTAAAACATATGAAAGACCTAGTTTAACTTTGTATTTACTGGTGGACTTTTTCATCCTTCTTACAAAGTTAGCTTCCACATCATCAAGATCTTATCCATCTGAATCTTCAATCGTTTCTTATTTTCCAGCCTTGAAATCAGTCTCCACTTTTATTCCATTTCTCAAGCCAAGTTTTCTCATTTCAAATGTAGTGTACCAATCAACTAATCTCTAGAATAAGTATTAAAATTTGCAACTTCCTCAATAGAAAATACCTTTTCACTGTAAGAATCAAGAAGAGATCTGAGAACTTTCTTTACTGCTCTAGGTTCTTTGACTTGTGCACCAAGACCTCTCATAGCACTTACCAGCTCATCAACTCTCTGCATGTAGACTATAATTGTTTCATCTTCAAAAATTTGCAGGGTCTCAAATTATGCCTTCAGATTCTACAAATTTGCTTATTTGACCTTATCATCTCCTTCATAAATGCTCTCAAGTTTATCCCAAACTTCTTTAGCAACCTTAAGAATCATAACTTTAATCAATTCAGAATTTGAAAGACTATTCACAAGAATAAATCTTGTCTTAGCATTTACCTCATGTGCCTTGATCTCATCACTTGTGCTTGGACCATTCGTTGGTGTAGTATAATGATTCTTTATAGCCTTTTCAATCTCATACCCATGAGATGCCATATATCCTTCCATCTTTGTCTTCTAGAATGCATAGTCTGTTCTATCAAATCTAGGGAAATCCAACTTTTTCGCCGTCCCGGATCTACCTCAAGCGATTAAGCTCTTCTCCAAGGAACCTTGCTTTGATACCAATTGTTGAATGAAAAATTTAACTGAGAAGGGGGGTGAATCAATTGTAGAAAATTAAAACATCAAAACCTTCAACAGTAATCAAATCCACAAGCATTCACTAAACCATTATTTTGTTAAAATGATTAATCATGAAATGCAGATAACCGAAACTGAAATAAAAAACCATACACAAGAGAACACCATATTTATGTGGAAAAAAAAAGAAGGGAAAAACCACAGTGAGGATTAGATCACAATATAAGTAATTGCAAAACCAGTACAAGGGCTCACTACCAAAATAGGACACACCGTCCAAAAAGGCTCACAGCCAAGGCTCATTGCCACAGAAATAAATTGTTGGATATTGTGGTTATGTTGCTGATATGTGGCATGTCATTGATGTCAACACTATTAGCATTTGTTGTATCAATTGTTGTATATGTTGAGGATATTGAGAAAATTATAAAAGAAAGTATTCTAGGTTCCCAGTGGAACTATGCAAGTCATGAAGGAATCTTGTTCTTTACGTTGAAGATTAGCTAGTGTGGATTAAAGGGTTTATTTTTTAGTGTATCTAGATCATCTACCAGAAGTTTCAGAGGTCCACGTGAAGTTTTGATTATATTATGGTCTGACAGTGTTTTTGTGGTCTCTGTCAGTGTTCCTAAATGAAGATTGTGTGATTTTTTAATCTCAGTTGTTGCAAATGTTTTTCTGTTGTTTCTTGGTGCTCTCAGATGTCTCTAGATCATTCTCTATCTTTGTGGTATGTCCACATTAATCAGAGAGCTTGTGGTTGAAGATATTTTCTTGCGCATGCTTGGTTTTTCATGTTCTTGGCCGACATGTTGGTGGTAGCGTGTTGTGGATCCTTGTGGTGAAATTAATTAAAGTATTTTTGTGTTGGAGATGTTAATTTGGGTCTCCACTATGTTTTGGCTGACCTTGGTGGATTCACATTAAAAATTTATTTGTAAAATTGGGCCGACATTGCAATAATGTTTTAGTTTCCTAGCCAACCAAGTTGTGATGAATCTCATGTAGCGGATATATAAGTGCGATTGTTTCTTCGGTGAAGTGTTTACTTTGTATGTTGAGAGTGCTCCTATGTGTGTATGTGCAAATATCATTTGATAGTAGAGCAAAGTGTGAAGAAGATTGAGCAGAGTGTGAAGAAGGTTTTATGAGCTTAATTGGAACTGTAATCAGGCTTGTGTAGAAGCTATTTTCTTAGTTTGTACCCTCCGGATTTCAATCCTATTCTGTAATGTTGGGCAGTGATCTCTAGGAAGTGTTCCTGAATGCATGTGCATTCCCTTTATTATTTCTCATTATACTTTTAACAGGGTATAATCTTGTGGACTAACATCCACCATGGTTTTTCCCCTAACAGGGTTTCCACGTAAAAAATCTTGGTGTTCTCTCTCTCTCTGATGTGTTAATTGTTTATGGTTGATTGATTGTTCATCAAATTTGAGATTAAGTTAAGTTAAAAAAAATTAAGTTTCTGTGACAATTGATTCACCCCCCCCTCTCAGTTGTCTATCCTTGTTTTTCCAACAATTGGTATCAGAGCAGGTTCCTCTGAAGAATTCTAAAAGCTTGAGGTGATCCAAGATGGAAACATTCAAGAAGGATAGTCTAAGATTTGATGGAACCAACTAATCATTGTGGAAAGTTAAGATGCAATGCCATCTAAGATGTATTGGTGAAGCTTTCTGGAAGATTACAAAAGATCAATATGTTATACCTCAGAATGGTCCCTCCACTACTAATGAGATCAAAGATGCTGAAAATAATATTAGGGCTATTGAAGCCTTGGTGAGTGCTCTGACAGATTAAGAGATGGCTAATGTGATAGGATTGCTGAAAGCTCATGAGATTTGGACGAAGCTGGAAACTTTGTATGAAGGAGATGCTAAGGTGAAGATGGCTAAGCTATAGAGCTTGAAAGGAAAGTATGAGAATTTGAAGATGGGTGAAGATGAAAATATCACTTCTTTTATGTAGAGAGTAGATGAGATAGTGATGGGTATTAGATGTGCTGGTGGTTCTATGGATGAGGATGAAATTGTGGCTAAGATACTCAGATCCTTGCCTCCCTCCTACAAAGTGAAAGCTCATGCTATTGAAGAGATTAGATAAGTAACAAAGATAACAAGAGACACGTTGGTTGGCAAGCTTGCTGCTTTTGAAATAAGTGAATTTGGTGAATCTGCACCGAAGACTAAATCTGCATTCAAGGCTACTATATTCGAAAGTAACAAGAAAAGATATAATCCAGGAGAGTGTTCCAGAAAGATATCCAAGTATGATGAAGAACTGAAACAACTTGAAGATAAGGAAAGAGAAGTAGCAGAACTGGAAGCACTGATTGAAAAACAAGAAGGCAAAGGAAAAGGTAAGTATGAAGATGTATTGCCTATTAAATGTTTCTCCTACGTAAAATAGGTCATTTTGCATCAAGGTGTCCTGAAAGAGTTCCTAGATCTAAGCCTAAAAATTCTAGATTCCAAAAGATATGTTACTTTGTTGAAGAAGTAGTGACTGATGATGAGTTTGATAAAGATAATGGAAATGAAGATGAATGGGTTTTCATTGCTATCATTGAAGATAATCTTGTGGCTACTAAATCTATTAAAGATGAAAAGGCTCTTGCAGACTAATTTGAAGAAAAAGATGAGTGGGTCATTGATAGTGGATGCTCAAATCATATGACCGGTGATAAAAGAAAATTTGTAAGTCTAGAGAAGTATGATGGCGGGGTTGTAAGATTTGGAGATAACAATGTTGGTGTGATTCATGGCAGAGGATCTATTTGTCTTGGTGGTAAGGATAACATTGATGATGTTCTTTATGTTGAAGGCTTGAAGCACAACTTGTTGAGTGTTGGACATATGGTGGACAAGGGCTATGACTTTCAGTTCAAAAATGGAAGATGCAAGATACGCGAAAGTTTTGGGAATATGATTGCTACAGGTAAATAGACAAAAGATAATATCTTTCACCTAACTACTGCTAGTGGGAGTTGTTTAATTGCTCAAGTAGATGGAAGCTGGTTGTGGCATAGGAGGTTGTGTCATGTAAATTTTGACAACATTATCATGATAAGTTCTACTCAAGCAGTAAGAAATCTACCTAAGTTAGTGAAGCCTGCTAACACAATCTGCAAGGAATGTCAGATGGGTAAACAAACTAGAGTCTCTTTCCAGAGCAAATAGTTTCATTCAAATAATTTGTTGGAGCTGCTACATACCGACCTTTGTGGTCCCTCCAGAGTCAAAAGTATTCATGGAGAAAGGTACTTTATGTTGATTATTGATGATTACTCTAGAATGATATGGGTTTATTTCTTGAGAAAAAAACGTGAAGCATTGGAAAAGTTCAAAAGTTTTAAGGCTATGGCAGAAAATGAGAAAGGTCTGAAAATCAAGTTCCTGAGATCTAACAGAGGTGGTGAGTTCACCTCCAGGGAGTTCAAATCTTTTTGTGAAGAGCATGGAATTAAAAGACAGTTATCTACTCCCCAAACCCCTCAATAGAATGGAGTTGCAAAGAGAAAGAATAGAACAATTATGGATGCTACCAGAATAATGATGATGGAAGGAAATGTGTCCTAGATGTACTGGAGTGAAGTGGTAAGAATTGTTGTGTATACCTTGAATCAGGTAAATGTTAATGGTAATTCTGGTAAGACCCCTTTTGAGTTATGGTTTGGTTACAGGCCTACTGTTAAATAATTCAAGATCTTTGGAAGCAAGTGTTATATCAAGAGAGATGATGATATAGGAAAGTTTGATGAAAGAAGTGATGAAGGGATTTTCCTAGGTTACTCCACTAAAAGCAAGGCCTACCGGTGCTATAACAAAAGACTGAGAAAGATGGTTGAAAGTGCAAATGTCAGAGTTGATGAGGACTCTGTCAAATCATCCAGATATTGTGGTTATGATTCTAATGAAGACAATACTAGCAAAGGGAAGAATTCTTAGACACATAAGCTACTTCAGATTATTCCATATGTTCCGGTACAGCAACCTCAATTTTTTCTAGTAAATCAAGTCAGTCAGGAAACACAAACAAGTGCAAATGTAGACGAAATTTTAGAAGAATCATAAGTTCAAGAATTTCCCAAAACTCCAAGGTATGTAAAGCTAAATCATCCTGAAAGTCAAATCATAGGAGACAAGAATAAAGGAGTGAAAACTAGAAGAAAGATTGTAGAAGAATAATGTCTGATTTCCAGGATTGAACCTAAAAATGTCACTGAATCCTGTCAAGATGAACATTGGTTGGAAGCTATGAAGGAAGAGCTGACATAGATTGAAAAGAATGACACATGGATACTAGTTCCCAGGCCTAAAGACAAAAATGTGATTGGTACTAAATGGGTGTTTAGGAACAAGTTGAATGAACAAGGTGAAGTGGTCCGGAATAAAGCAAGACTGGTATGTAAAGGGTATTCTCAAATGGAAGGCATTGATTTTGAAGAAACCTTTGCCCCTGTTGCTAGAATTGAGGCTGTAAGGTTATTTCTTGCTTATGTTGCATACAAAAACTATAAATTCTATCAAATGGATGTGAAATCAGCATTTCTGAATGGAGAACTAGAAGAAGAAGTATACATTGAATAGCCAGATGGATTTCAGCTAACTGACAAGGAAGATATGGTCTGTTGATTAAAGAAAGCTCTATATGGACTTAAGCAAGCCCCCAAAGGTTGGTATGCTAGATTGGACAAATATTCACTAAAGGTACTGCTAATAGAAACTTATACTTCAAATTAGATCATGATAAGGAGTTAACTATAGAAGTTTTTGTTGATGGCATCTTTTTTGGAGGAGATGAAAATCTAGGTATGAAGTTTGTTGATGAGATGGAGGATGAATTTGAGATGAGTATGATTGGAGAGATGAAGTTATTTTTGGGATTGCAAGTTACTCAATTAGACAAGGGGATCTTCATATCTCAGTCCAAATATGTGAGAGAACTACTAAATAATTTTGGAATGGATGACTCGAAACTTGTTGATACTCCCATGGTGACCGGATGTAAGTTGACATAGAATGATGATTCTCCTAAGGCAAATCAAACTAGATATAGGTCAATGATCAGTGGATTTCTCTATTGAACCTAGACTAGACCAGACATTATGAATGCGGTATGTATGGTTGCTAGATTTTAGGTTGATCCCAAAGAGTCTCATGTGACTGTTGTTAAGAGAATCTTCAAATATATGAAAGGAATAGTTAACTTTGGACTTTGGTATCCAAAGGATGATGATCTCACTTTGAGTGCATATACTGACGCAGATTGTGCTGGAGATGTAGATGATAGAAAAAGTACTAGTGGTGGTACTTTCTTCCTAGGGAAGAAGTTGGTGTCCTGGTTGAGAAAAAAGTAGAATTCCATTTCTCTATCTACTGCTGAAGTAGAATACATTGTTGCTGCAAATAACTGTACTCAAGTGATATGGATGAAATAGATGTTGATAGATATCAGGGTAGTATATAAAGAGCCTATTTCCATATACTGTGACAATTCAAGTTTAATAAATATTTCAAAGAATTTGGTGTTGCATTCTAAGACTAAACATATATCAATCAAGTTTCATTTCTTGAGGGAGAAAGTGAATGAGAAAGAAGTTAGATTGGAATATGTGCCTACCAAAGAACATATTGCAGATATATTTACTAATCCATTGCTGAAGGATACTTTTGAGGATCTCAGAGGAATGCTAGGGGTAACTACCCCTCCTGATAAGAACTAAAAAATGCATTTACTTGTATCAATTTGTGAGCTACATTTCTATATTCTAATCTGGATTTATGTTTATGTGGTTGCTACTCAGGGGGAGTAGTCAGATGTGCAAACATGTGGTTCAGAGCATGTATTTGGAAAGGTCATGGTTACCTTTGCCATTGATGTCAAAGGGGGAGAAGTGCATTATGAAAAATCCTTCTAAGGAGAAGAGCAATTAAGAAGAAGAGTCAATGTGTTGGGTTGATGGTATTTTTCACATCATGTGTTGCCATCAATGCCAAAGGGGGAGATTATTGGATATTGTGGTTGTCATTGATGTCAACACTATTAGCATTTGTTTTATTAGTTGATGTATATGTCGAGGATATTGAGAAAATTATAAAAGAAAGTATTCTAGGTTCCTAATGGAATTGTGCAGGTCATAAAGGTGTCTTGTTCTTTACATTGAAGATTAGCTAGTGTGGATTAAAGGGTTTATTTTTTAGTGTATCTAGATCATCTACCAGAAGTTTCAGAGGTCCATGTGAAGTTTTGATTATATTATGGTCTGAGAGTGTTTTTGTGGTCTCTGTTAGTGTTCCTAAATGAAGATTGTGTGATTATGTTAATCTCAATTGTTGTGGATGTTTCTCTGTTGTTTCCTGGTGCTCTCAGATTTCTTTAGATCATTATTTATCTTTGTGGTATGTCCACATTTATCGGAGAGCTCGTGGCTGAAGATCTTTCTTGCGCATGCTCAAATTTTCATGTTCCTCGCCGACATGTTGGTGGTAGCGTGTTGTGGATCCTCATGGTGAAATTAATTAAAGTATTTTTGTGTTGGAGATGTTAATTTGGGTCTCCACTATGTTGTGGAAGAACTTGGTGGATTCACATTAAAAATTTATTTGTAAAATTTGGCCGATATTGCAATCATGTTTTATTTTCCTAGG
Source organism: Sequoia sempervirens (assembly GCA_007258455.2). Lineage (NCBI taxonomy): Eukaryota > Viridiplantae > Streptophyta > Pinopsida > Cupressales > Cupressaceae > Sequoia > Sequoia sempervirens. Next base: position 211,249 of record VDFB02131934.1, on the reverse strand, counting down.
CAACCAAGTTGTGATGAAATCTCATGTAGTGGATATATAAGTGCGATTGTTTCTTTGGTGAAGTGTGTGCTTCATATATTGAGAGTGATCCTATGTGTGTATGTGCAAATATTATTCGATAGCAGAGCAGAGTGTGAAGAAGATTGAGTAGAGTATGAAGAAGATTGAGTGAAGTGTGAAGAAGGTTTTATGAGCTTAATTGGAACTATAATCAGGCTTGTGTAGAAGCTATTTTCTTAGTTTGTACCCTCTGGATTTCAATCCTATTCTGTAATGTTGGGAAATGACCCCCTTTTGTATTTGAGCAGTGAGCTCTAGGCAGTGTGCCTGAATGCATGTGCATTCCCTTTATTATTTCTCATTATACTTTTAACAGGGTATAATCTTGTGGACTAACATCCACCATGGTTTTTCCCCTAACAGGGTCTCCATGTAAAAAATCTTGGTGTTCTTTGTGTCTCTAATGTTTTAATTGTTTATGGTTGATTGCTTTTTCATCAGATCAAAGATTAAGTTAAGTTAGAAAAGTTTAAGTTTCTATGACAACTGATTCACCCCCCCCTTCTCATTTGTATGTCCTTGTTTTTCCAATAGAAACAAATAAGATAGAAGAGAAATGTTACATAGAGAAAAAATTCTCAATGCAACAAGGAATGGACACCAATAATGCTCCAACACTTTTAAATCCTTGATTGAAAGATTGTAGACACCTTCAACTCACTGCATTCATGAATCCAACACTTTGAAGTTCACACTACTCTACTCAAATTCACATCTATACTTCTGTAATTCACATCTCATTCATCACTCTCATCTATCCTGCCTCTCTCTTTCATCTTACAACAACACCACTCTTATTTATATCATCCTCAACCTTGAAAACCTTCTCCAGGGTCAAAAACTATCTGTTACATTAAAAATTCAAATTAGGTCAGCACCCAAACATTCTCATGGTGCATAGGAATGAAGGTGACCCATAATAAATCCTTCGTTAGGACCCAAATTAATCCTATCACACCTAAATATACTTCCACAAACTTCACATGTAGTGGTAACACCAGGTCATCCAATACTCGTGCTAAACAACATAAAACATTAAGTACATGCTTCCCTAAATTAATCCAAAAATTCCAAACAACAAAATTCACTTGAACATGATCTAGAACAATCCACGAACCACCTGAGATCCAACAAAGACTTCATCCAAAATCGCATCATAGAAATACTTCAACCCAAAATATTTGGTTAACCCTATACACACACTAACACATGAAACACACACTATAATGTACCAAATCAAGTGAAACCTTGAATTCTAAAAGATATGAACATTGTAAGAAACTTCCCAAATCTGAACAACTTGAAACCAAAATGTGGAGAAATGTGGAGCAAATACATTTCTCCTAGACCACAGAAAACACCACTGAAAAACTAGTTTACACAATGGTGAATATATCTCACTCTGCACAACGATATAGAAACCCAAATTCTAAATATAGTAACTACTAACAACCTTGAATAATATATTAGATTTGCATAGGCATAGCATCAACATAGAAGAAACATGGAGTACATCCCAGAGCCTGTTCTTAACACTTGCACTACACAGTTTTCTTTGTTTATCAAATTTTCTCAAAAGCACTTGGAAACCAAGTACTAGAGACATCATCTCAAGACATTACTTCATTACAACTCATCTCTAGACACTATAACCCAAATATATCTCCATGTACTCACAACGACATCCGAAAAATTCATCACCAACAATTCACCACCAACAATTCACCGCGGGAAAATTCACCAACATGACAAATTCACCTCAAGTAAAATTCACCACCAGCAATTCACTACCACGAAAAATTAATCGCAAAATTTTAATGGGATGAATTTTCCATGGTGGTGAATTGTTGGTGGTGAATTTTCCTATGGTGAATTGCTGGTAGTGAATTTTTCGTTGATGAATTGGCAGCGGTGAATTTTCCTAGAGCCACTCACAACAATTCCTCAATATCTCAACTATACATGCACAACTTGCAACAAACGGTTTCCCACTTATTCACAATTTCTCAATATCCTAGACATCTTCATCATGCAACAAAATTCATCAACACATAGTTCACATCAATGACAACACCAGCTTGCTGACATAAATGACAACACCTTTATACTTGCAACAAAAGAAATATGGAGCAGAACACTAAACACCATTCTATCACACTGAAATCTCTTTTATTCAAATTTTCTCAAAATCACTTGGAAACCAAGTGAACCAACTGCATTAGTAACACTACTAACATCTCTACAATACATCTACAATAGCTAAAATACCTCTCATAAACTATAACACATCCAACTATCTCTCCAAACACAACTTCTACAACTATACTTAAGTAAGACATCAATACCAACAACTCCAAGCTTCCAACAACTCCAATGCTAGGGGTTAACATCAACACCAACATCATTTCAACACTCTCTTCATGCAAGGGTTTGACATCAATGACAACACCCAAACAACTCACAAACAATTCAAGATTCCAATAGAAATATTAGGGAGCACTAACACCAATGCATGTGTACTCATCTACTAGACATATATGTAATTGAAATGAAAAAAATGTTATGCCAAAGCTTACTCATAATGTTTGCATGTGCTATGAAAGATGAACCTAAAATTTTTGAACTCCCAAAACTATCAAATTGGTATAAACGAGAGGAATAATCAACACTCCCAGTAGCCACAATAATGTCAAGATCATGAAGGTCACAGATAACTAAATCATGTAGGCTAAACTTGACTATCCTACTTATGCTAGATTGGAAAATATGATATATTGAAAGAATATTGGTGGAGATATATGAAACAATAAGAACATCCTGAAGAAAACCACCCTCAAGTTGAAAAAATACTTGAGCACAAAATTGAAGGTTATGTAGAATCCCCTACTGTAATATGAGTAGTGTTGCAATCTTAAAGGGATGAGACCAAATCCTAAGAGTGATGCATGTGATGTTTCGCATTGGAATCAAGTATTGATGGATTTGTAGAAGGTAAATCCCATGCAGAAAGAGTGTGACCTTTACCTATAAATGAGGAAGAAGACTTACAGGCTGAGATGTTATGTTGTTGCATGGATTCCTCTAAAGCTTCTAATCTCTTCCAACATATAGTGACTGGATGTCCCTCCTTACCACAAAATTGTAATGTTCACCCAATTTATTCTTTGTCTTAGAGGAAGTCTCACCAGAATTAAATGATTTATCATTTCGATGAGTGGTTTGAAGTTTTTTCTCCGAATTTCAAGATGATCTGGAGGAATGCTCACTACCTGATGAAGTATTTGTCTAGGGATTTTTTCTTCTTATTATCTTTCCCTTTGGATGTTTGTGCTACCAATGTATGGGTTTTGGAACTGGAAAGAGAATCAAATTGAGTCAACATTTCTTGTTCAGGAATCAAATTCTCATAAAAACCTCAAAGGTTGGAATGGCAAATGTAGTGCTCAATGCATCCATCATACAGTAGAAAGTATAAGAGAAGACCTAAAATGACCCTCTAAGCTTAGACAAAATTAGGAAAACACATTCTTTATCAGTTTTATTCTTCCCACAACCCTGCAAGAGAGATCTGAGTGACTTAAATCCTCAAAGAAGTCCTCAATAGAGGGGAAAGAGTCAGGTATAAGTGATGTCAATTTTACCTCAATCTGTAGAGCTAAAAACTCATTTATGGTGCCAAAAATATTTTTTAACTTCTCCCAAATATCCTTAGGAGAGGTGCAAGACTCAATATGAAATAATAGACTTTTTGAAACCTATAGAGAAATCAGCCCCATAACCTCATCCATCTTGTTCCTATGCTGAAGTATCTCAAATTAACGAGTCAATATTAGTCGTACTTCATCTAAAGTAGACCATAAACCCTTTTACATGATCAATCTGGTGATATGAGCTTTCCAAATATGATAATTGTATGGCATAAGACGTTCAAATAAAGAGGTATTCACCATGATGGTTGAAGTTTTCAAAATAGTGTGTGGGAAAGAGTTGTTCTTTGATGTATATAGATACTAAAAGTGAGAAATATACCTCCCCACAATAAGAAAAAAAATTCTAATACAACTTTGAGATCAAAAAAGCTTAAAAAAGAAAAAAAATTACATCAAATAAATATTTACATACCTAGTAATTCATTTGGTAAAATGGACTCAACGATTGTGTATAGCACTAAAAAACTTTCCTAACACCTATTTGATTGCAAAAAATGGAGTTTGTATGCCCAGGTTATGACTCCATAAGTGCAAAAAAGCAGATCTAATTTCAACATCCTATAGAAAAAAAATGGAGCATAATATACAAAAATGGACTACATCACTAGAATGAGATCAAAACCAATTTTTTGATATTTCATTTGTAAAAAATGGATAATCGAGGAAAATTTAACCTGATTCCATGAAAGTTTCCCAATTTTCCTTATAAGCTAAACTAGGGGCTAAAAAAATTAGCCTCTGGTCACATGGGAGACTTGTTACTAGGTGTTGGGGGATTCAGCTCGAGGTTGGGTAGAGCCTTTGGTCACAAAGGAGACCAAGCGCTATGTTAGAATTGTGAAAAACACGAGCCATTGGATCAAACAATGAACAAAGACACCTTCCACATAAGAGAGTTGAAAACAATAATATGCAATATCCTCAACAAGAAAACGCTATAGAATTCAAGAGTGCAGAGTTTATCAAAGGTATGACAATACAATGAGGGTTAAGTGCTATATAGGAGCAACCCTAAATGATAAAGGGATTAGATAATGACAAGTTTCAACATCTCATGCAATGAGATAGAATGATCTAAAAATAGCTCACTTCATTTAACATAAAAAAGTACTCCTAAGTTTAGCTTAACAACATGAGAATAAATTAGACTAATAATCAATTAAAGATTAATTAATTATTAACTAATTCATGATTACTCTAACACGCTATTGTGGAGAGCTTGCAGGGGCTAAAAGACTAGCGGCGAGTAGGTGTTTTCTTGTTGGCACATGTGAAAGGGCACCAACCCTAGTGGTGTTGCACTCCACTGAGCACTAAACATTGACAACAATGTTCCACACTATTTAAAGCACACTTTATTTTTTTGCAAAAATGTCATACGATACAAATTTTAGGGGGTTGTATGGACTCCCAATAAAAGAAATTTTCCTTAGAAGATCCTGTAACCAAATTTGGGAGAATTTATATCAAAATTTATCTATTCATCCTCTTGAGTGCAATGACGAGGTCCTTTTTGCCCCAAAATGCACCAAAAAATTGCCCCTCCAAAAAAAATAAAAAAAGATGGAGATCTCACGTTTGCCTTTGTAACCCTAGTTGAGAAAAAAACCCTAAAAAATGGAGAATGGGTTCGCTAAATCCACGCTCTAATACCATGTTAGATTTGTGAAAAACTCAAGACACAAGATCAAATAAGAAAAAAACATCTTGTATGCACGAGAGCTGCAAACAATGATTTGTTATTTCCTCAAAAATAAATTACTTACAAAATGGAATAATACAATGAAGGAGAGTGCTTTATAAGAGCAAACCCTAAATGATAAAAATATTAGATCATGTCAAATATCATCATCTTATGTGATGAGATAAAATGATCTAATAATAGCTCACTCTAGTAACATAAAAAATCGCTCCTAAGTTTAGATTAAGTGCATGAAGTGAAATTAGCCTAATAATCAATTAAAGACTAATTAATTATTTTCTAATGCATGATTACTCTAATAGATTATCCCATGAATATTCCAAAGAACATATCAAATTATTGCATTCTTCATTATTTATTTTAACACCAACAAAGGTTAATTGACTTACCACAATGTTGAAATCATTTAGACTCTATGTCATAGGGTTTCCATAATTCATTCTAATTTAATAAATCTTCTTTCAAGTACACTTTCTTTAGGTACTTTTTTTCATATAAACACCCTATTTAGCCGAAATCTCGATTATTATTAGGTTCTCTTGAGACATTCAATAATATTGAACTTATATCCATGACATATTTGAACCCTTTTTCTTCCTATTAATAATCATTCAGTCATCTATAGTCATACTCAAGGACTTATTTCCTCACAAAAACACACTTACCTCTATCCAAAGTATCTTACATATTAAGCTTCCATAACTCAATGTTGTAACCATTAAATTTCTCTATTTCCATCCTTAAATTTCTTATAATTTTATTTGAAAAGATACTCACCTATATAGATCTCTCACTCAAGAAAAGGTTTACCATTTTTCTCTCAAAGATCTAGATAAACCTAGATTTGATACTAAATAAATTTATTAATAAATCAATACAAGAGAGGTAATAATAAAAAAATATTAATTGAAATATAAATAAAATAAGCACTCATAATATAAGATAATTATTTTCTCTATGAAACCATTTCAAGAAAAACTAAAAAAAAATACTCACTATAATAACTCAATCATTTATAATATAAGAATATATTTATCACTTATGTTTAACCCTAATCAATGTGTAATTATTTACAGGCATATAAGAAATCACTAAGTAGTATTATTACAGAGTGAGTTAAAACCATGAGGAAAAAAACTTTTGTTGTCACATGAAATTGCACCCTGTTGAGCACGAAGCTCAGCATTCCAATGAGATAATGGAAATGACCTCAAGGTGTGGGACCTTTGCGCGTATGAGGTGAAATATCTAGAGAACGTTGGCTTCCTTTTTCAATCCTAGTACAATTTTTTGGTCCAACCCAACACATGAAATCCTACCACTAACAACTCACAAGGAAAATGGGAGAAGGAGAACATGAAAAAGAATAATGGAGGTGATACACCAAGATGGAAAGGTCGCTTCTTCTTGACTTAGACTGCACAATACATCGGTGAAGAGGGGAAAGGGAACTTTCACAACTCTCTTTGGTCGATTCTCAAAGAAATACAAGAAGGTTAGGGTTTGACAAGGCACTGGAAGGAAAGCGAGATTTCTCAAACCAACAACTATAAACCATTTAACACAAACATTCATGTATGAAAATACAATAAACACTCAGATATGTAAGGTAATAAACTTACTCAAATATAAAAGAACTAAGAAGAGGAAAACTTGATCCATTCCATTGATGTAGAGGAAAAAGCCAATCTTTACAATAACAGAGATGCAAAATACATGGTCTGCCAAAGAAAAACCCCAGAGGAGCTAGAGGAAGAAGAACAACCTTAAAATGAATACATTTGTTGCCTTTATAGATCAAGCATAACTTAGAAACAAAAATTGAACCCTAACCCTAACCAGGGCTAGCAATGAAGTCTGTGGTGTGCAATAATGGAGCCATCCATGAAAATATCGATTAGGGCATAGATCCTCCAAGAATTCAACAAAGAGAAATGAATGAGCATGGGTGCCCATGAAATCCACTTGTAGAAGGTAATGGATGCAATTAATTTTTTCCTTAAAGCTTAGGAATCAGATCTGGGTGCTCAAAAGTCAAATCAAGCCTAAAAAATGTCACCCAAAAAACATGTCAAAACACAGGAAGGTTGGGGCATTAGGCCTGAAAAATCACCTTTACAAGCATGAAAAAAGGTCTGAAGCCCCGAAAATGTGTCTCTGTCGGGCGTTGAAAATCGGGCAGTCAAGCGTCAGGCATCAGGCCATCAGCTTACCACGTTCTTGGAAGGAGGAGCAAAGCATGAAGGAAGCATTAGGCATCAGACCTCAGACCATCAGAGGTTAGGAGGAAGGTCTACCTTGCAAAGTGAAAACAGTAAGAGGTAAGAGGTAAGGGTGAAGGTCGAAAGGAGAAAGGAAAAAATGGAAGAGGAGAGGGATTGGTAAGGGGTAAAGGGTAAGGCCAAAGGCTAACACCTAAAATACTTTGAAGAAAAAGGGGAAGGAAGGGAGCGATGGAGAAGGAATGAAGGAAGCGAGTAAGTGACAGCCTGAAACCCCAAAATTCTAGGACTTAGCAAAATTTAGGAAACTTCAAGGAGAAAACATGCAAGATGGCCCATGGGGAATCTCTTAGATCGGTTATCAATGATGGGTCATCAAAGGGGGGCATGAAATGTCAACAACTACCTTGAGAAATGGCACAAGTAATTATGGACAAGTGTATAGCTTATAAGTCATATAAAATATGCAATATGTTCAACACATATCCAACCAATAGAATAAATGATAATTAAGAAACAATGATTTTTTAAGTGGCTAATATTTTCCAATTGGCTAATAGTTGAAATTGGGGATTCAAAATTTGACTGATAGTATAATTTGTAAGGTGACTTGAATCACCACATTTTTATAAAATTTTATTTTAGTCCTAGTTAAATTGCCAGAACATTTATTTTATTCAAATTTAAAACTTAAAAATCCACCACAATATTTGATTCCTAATTAGACAAGATTCACCAAAATTTTATAAGTTATAGTAGAAAATAAAATTAATTCACCAATAATAATATCACCAATTTTTAATCACCAACATTGATTTTATTTAAAATTTAATGGTTGGGGTTGTATTCCATGGGTTAAAATGTACTCACTAAGCTCCAATGTCCATTGAGGCAAAAATTGTATTTGGATCGTTGAAGATTTATAATCTAATGGCTAGGGTTAAATCCTATGGGCCAAAATATACTCACCGAGATCCAATTCCCATGGGGCCTAAAAGAAAACCTAAACTATTAGATTAGAAATAAAATGAACGATGTTAAAAAATAATTTAGGGCAAATTTAAAATATTCAATGTTTGATTTAAAATAATAAGGAATTAAGAAATTATAGACATTAACATTACACCTTAAAATAGTCAATCACTAACACACTGAGGCCCTTAATTTTCCATAAAAAATATGTGTTTTAAAAAGGAAGGATTTGCCATGGTAAATAATGCATTTACCTATTTTTAATCCAAATTCACCAAGATTTTCTACAAAATTTATAGTGATTTTAAAAAAATTCCAATAAAATTAATTTTTTTTCAAAAAAGGAACGATTTTCCAACAAAAATTAATATTTCTCAAAAAAACAAAAGATTCACCAATATTTTATATTTTTTAGAAAGAGTTTCTTAAATTTATCACTTGAGTGTATAATTAATTAAAGAAATCATTTAAATTTAAATATAGTTGACGTAATATTTTTTTATCTTAAGAAAGTTTATATTCTCTCATGGATGTTGATAATTGTGTAAGTATTGTACAATCAATTGTAATCAAGGAGGTTGAGGAGAATTTCCTAAAAAATGAAAGTTATAAAATTCAAGCAATCGAAAGATGAATCTAAAATAGGTATCATCAAGAAATATTTATGTGGATATTTGATGCAAAGATGGTCCACTTAAGGTTTATCAAACCATATAAGAAAATAAACAAACACATAGTGAGCTCAATGACATAGTAAACAAACAATATACAATATTTTATTGATTCAAAGTTATAAAATTACATCACAATCTGCCACAAGGGCCTCTAATGAAACATGGGCATAATTAGTTTGCATATTACAACCTTCTAGCTAATAGGAAAGACAATGCTCTTTGATTTACTACTAAACTATCAGCCTAAGCTCTAAATTATGATCTCTAAGTCTTATCTATCTCCTAAATATTTTAACTACCTTGTAATGAGGATGAATAATGTTTATATAGTGGAATCTAGCCTCTAGAATGATTGGTGTCTACAACAAAGTGGTGCAAAGTGGGGTCGGGATTCAAAAATGGATTTGGACCTTTTACAAAAAGGTCCAGAGTTCATTTCGAAATGTGAAACCTAACACAACAACAAAAATTGGGTCTGAGAACTTAACCAAATCTGGACCATTTTGGAAAAGGTTTGAATCTTGATACGAAGATTGGATGAATTAATCATTGATTCATGCTCTAAGTCTTGCTTGGAAGACCTCTAGGGTGGCTCACTCCACCACTTGCAATCTATAGGACCTATTTCTTCTTAGGGTCCCCTGATTTCTCCTTTCCAACCCACCTATCAATATAGATCTTCCTACCAAGTCAAGACTTGGTGCAATCTTGAAACACTTTCCTTATCCCTTAATCCACCCTAAAGGCTACTAATCCTCCAAATTCTTGAATTTAGTTTTACAGGGGTGTGGAGGTGCTTCTAAAGTCATCAATCCATCCTACTAAGTGTATTAGGGGTCCACCTAGCTCCATCTACAGGTCGCTTCCACCAAACCCCACTTTTAGGCCTAGGAGGCTACTAGCCCTATTAGCCCTATTAGGTCTCCTTCTCCGAGAAATCAGGTTTGTTCTCCAAAAATTTCCAAGAATACCCCAATCTTTTCTTGGGATTCCTGGTTCATATTCTCACCTCTCAAGGATTTTTGGGGTCTTGGGTCTCAGCTGTCCGTACAAAGCTCTAACCTAAAAATGAGCAAAACTAGGCCTTTTAAGCCCTTTCCTGGCTTCTCTACAAACTGTCAAGTCATCCCCTCACCAGATGAATTGTTGGAGTTTCTTTCTCCTTACCAGGTCTTGGCAAGACTCACACCTACCTCCTCCAATAGGTAGTTTGTCAGGAAATTGACACCCCTGCAAATTAAGTGCTCTGCATTAAGGTCTTCCCTAGCCGGACACTTCCCTGGCTCGCCTAGGGAAAGACTTCCACAATAACTCATGTGCTTTCAAAGGACCTAAACCCTACCATATGTACATCCATGGAGTCTAGTCACTGTTCCCAAAGGGTCGTACAATTTTTATGGTGGGAAAGTGAACTAACACTCCATTCTCACAAAACTTCCTAGTTCAGACCAACAACAGTATGAAAACCAAACTAATTACAAACACTACTTGAAGCTAAATAAGAAAACTATCTAATGCCACACAATGCTAGAAGAAAAACTACTCTACCTCCTACACAAATTGCAATGCCATGATTAATCCATTAAAACAACACTTCAATGCAAAAACCAGAAAATTCACACTAAAACACAATTGCTTCCTTGAATTCAAACAAAACTTCAAACAATCTCAAATGCTTCCAACCTCACTCCAATGCCGAGGCATCCCATAAATAGGTCACCAATTCAATTATCCTCTCCCTTGAGCTCTTCTTGGCCGCTTGTAGCTCCAATTGAGCAACATTTTCAAATATTTTGCAAGAATCCTAAAAGTCCAAAACCTCATTTTGAGCTAGAACCTTATGAAACCTATTCTATGGTCCACATGACCTTCATCTGATCAAAACCAACAAAAATTCCACTAAGGATCTCATACAAATGAACAAAATTTGATTGCTTAGTTGTCCTAGACAGACCTTCTAATCATCCTATGGCAACCTATGGGTTCTCTTGCACCATTCTCTCCCCTCTGCCCAAACACTAAGGAATGTGGGGAGAGATCAGAGACAGATCAATGCCACACTTCTTGAAATGAGCTTCTTCCACCCATGTAGCCTCAAACTCTATTTTGTCTTTCCACTGTATGAGATGTTCCATGTACACCTTGTGTCGAGTAGACTTCTTCACTATGGATTCCAAGATCCTTTCTGCTTGCAGCTTGTCTTTAGATGGTAAGACTACAATACTCACATCCTCCAAGACATCTATACTGGCCAGAGTCATATCAATTACTGATCATTTATACTTGATCAAGTCAGCCACATTAAACACTGGTGAAATATTTAAGTCTACAGGAAGGTCCACCTTGTAAGAATTCTTTCCATACTTGGCTAACACCTACATGGTCCCACTCTCTTCATCTGCAACTTAGTTGGTACTCCTTTCTATAATCTAGGTTTATTGAGATGGACCATGACATAGTCACCTACTACAAATTGGATATCTTTTCTAGACATATCCACCTTAGCTTTCAACTTGTGAGTAGCCTCTGTGATTGTCTTTTTCACTTGCTCCTGAATCTCCTTCATGGTCTGAGTGAAATCCTCTGCATGGCCACTCCTATGCTCCATAGCTCCTAGATCTTTGAGCTCACACACTCCTCTGGGGTGCATACCTTATACTATCTCAAAAGGACTCATACCTGTGGTCCTATTCACACTGTCATTGTAGGCATATTCAGCTTGTGATATGACCAAGTCCCATGTCTATCCATACTCCTTGGTGAGGCACTTGAGAAGGTTACCTAACACTCTATTTATCACCTCAATTTGTCCATCTGTCTAAGGATGGTAAGCTGATCCAAAAGACAAGTTAGTACCCAATCTGCCGCATAGAGTTTTCCAAAAATGACTCATAAACTTCACATCTCTATCTGATACAATGCTCAAAGGCAATCCATGGATCCTCACAATCTCTTTGAAGAAGAGATGAGAAATATAGCTAGCATCATGGGTGGTCTTGCAGGGAACAAAGTGACTCATTTTACTGAACCTATCTACCACCACATAGACACTATCAAACCATGTCTTAGTTTTAGGGAGTCCTACCACAAATTCCATGCTAATGCATTCCCATGGTCTGTTGGGAATAGGTAGGGGCTGATACAAACCTACATTACCAGCTCCCCCCTTGGCTTTCATACAAACTACACGCTGCTCCACATACCTTCTGACAACCCTTGGCAACTTGGGCCAATAATAGAACCTCTACACTAATTCCAGTGTCTTGTTGATACCAAAATGACCACTGAGACTACCATTGTGCTTCTCCTGGATGAGATTCTTCTCATTGAACCTTTGGGAACACACAACGGATTTCCCTTGAACAAAAGTCCACTCTGCAATGTATACTCTGAGAATTGACTGTGAAAATGATTCTCAAAATCAAAACATACCTTATATGCTTTAGAGAAGTCTTCATCTTCTCCAAAGAGATCCTTGAAACTCTCTATCCCAATACTTTTGAATTGAATCTCTTGTACTGTCAGCAACCTCCTACTTAGTGCATCTGCCACCTTGTTCAACTATCCCTTCTTGTGTTTGATAGTAAAAGTGAAGGCTTGGAGGTACTCCATCCATTTCAAGTGTCTATTACTCAAATTTTCTTGTGTGTTGATGTAGCTAAGTGCCTGGTTATCAGTAAACACTACAAACTCCTTAGGCAGGAGATAATGTCTCCACTTTCTAAGGGATTGCACTAGAGCATATAGTTCTAAGTCATAAGTAGAATACTTCTTTTTAGCTTCATTGAGCTTTTCACTGAAGAAAGCTATAGGTCTACCTTCCTGGCTTAGTACCCCTCCTACTGCAATTCCACTGGCATCACATTCCACTATGAATAGCTTATCAAAACTAGGTAAGAAAAGGATGGTTTGAGTTGCCACTTCTTGTTTCAAATTCTCAAAACCCTTCTCTACTTCAAGAGTCCATTTAAACTTAGTCTTTAGGCCACCCTTGATAGTATCAAGCACTGGTGCACAAATGCCACTAAAGTTCCTTATAAAATTCCTATAAAATTGAGCTAACCCATGAAAACTCCTTACCTTTGTCCCGGTGGTTGGTGTAGGCCAATTTAGGATAGCTTCCACCTTGCTTGGGTCCATCTTCAATGATCCTTGGGATACTACAAACCCCAAATACACAAGCTCTTGTTTGAAGAACTCACACTTTTCTAGGTTGATAGCTAACCTCTCCTCCTGCAACCGTTTAAGAACCATCTCCACATGCTTCAAATGTTCCTCTGTTGTCTTACTAAAGATGAGTATATCATCTAGATACACCACCACAAATATACCTATGAAATCCTTAAGCACTTCATTCATGAGGCTCATGAATGTGCTAGGGGCATTTGAGAGGCCAAATGGCATCACTCTCCACTCATACAACCCATCAGTTGTCTTAAAAGCTGTCTTCCATTCATCCCCATCTTTGATTCTAATCTAGTGGTATCCACTCTTGAGATCCAACTTAGTGAAGTATTGTGCCCCTCCAAGACAGTCCATCAAATCCTCTATCCTAGGAATGGGAAACCTATATCTGATTGTAATCCTATTGATATCCCTAGAGTTAGTGCAAAGTCTCCACTTACCACCTTTCTTGGTTGCTAAGGCCACTGGTACTACACATGGATTGATGCTCTTCCTAATTAGTCCTTGGTCTAATAACTCCTGCACTTGCCTAGCTACTTCCAGGTTTTGTTATGGTGTGAGCTTATAAGCTGCTTTGTTTGGCAATGAAGCCCTTGGTATGAAGTCAATTTGATGACTGATAGCTCTCTTTGGAGGTAATGTTGCTGGTGTTCCATCACTGACTATGTCCTTGAACTTCTCAAGCAACTTTTGGACTTCCTCTGGGATAGCTATTTTCCTGGCCTTGTCTTCTTCCTTGGGTTGCAGCATAACAACATATCCTTCACCTCCTTGCTAAAGAGTGTTGATAAACTCCTTGCCACTACTTAACAAGACACTAGGGGTCTTTGACTTTCCTTCTTCTTCATCCAACAGTGACTGTAACTTGAATGTTTTACCATCCTTCTTAAATGAGATGGTGTTCTCCTTTCCATCATAGATAGCTCCTCTATCATATTGCCATGGCCTTCCCAATAGAAGATGGCATGCATCCATAGGCAACACATCACAAATTAGTTTGTCTTTGTACCCTCCAATGGAGAATTCCACTGTTGTCTACTCATTCACAAGAACACTTTGCCCTTTATTCATCCATGTCACCTTGTAAGGATTAGTGTGGGGTACCTTCTCCAACTTTACCTTCCTCACTACTTCCTCTGAGATAATGTTATCAGTAGACCCTGAATCCACTATAACTTTGCACACCTTCCCAAGTATTTTGCATCTTGCCCTGAATAAGGCTCTCCTTTGCTTTGGCTCTTCTTTGACTGGTTGTCTGATTAGAACCCTACTAAACATCAAGTTTTTCCCCATTTCTAACTCAATGTCACTAACCTCTAGTGACTTGACACTCATAGTGTCTTCTTGAGCATATGCTACTCTCTTTTCTGTATTTGAGGAAGATGCTTTCTCCGGGAACCTATAAGCTGGATGTCCTACTTGACCACAGTTGTAACACTTCATACTAGCAAAGTAAGAGTTACTTCTGCCTATACCTCTTCCTCTATTAGAACCTCCTTGAGATCCTCTACCTCTTCCATAACCTCCTCTAGAAGTTGTTTCACTTCCATGCTCTGTGAGTTTAGACTCTCCCTGATTTCTTTGTTCAGTCCCTCTACTTTGGTATCCACCTCTATGTACTCTTTGATCTCTTCCCTTTCCTCTACTCTTGGAAGCCTGATCTTGTTTCCTCTTACTTCTCTCTTTAATTTTTATAGCCAATTGATAACATTGGTGCACTGTTTTGGGACTTAGAAGAGTCATCTCCTCTTGAATGTTCCACTTCAAACCGTTAAGGTATCTAGCCACCTTAAGACTTTCATCCTCAGATACATTAGACCTCATGCAAAGTTTTTGAAACTCCTCTATATAGGAATTTACATCTTGGTCTCTTTGTCTCAAGCTCTATCTTTTCTTATGCAACTGAATTTCATAATCATCTGGCATTTATGCTTCTCTTACTTTGGCAACCATTCCCTTCCAAGTGGAAATAGGTTTCTTGCCTTCCTTTTCTCTCTCTATCCAAATGAACTTCCACCATGTCAAGGTAGAACCTCTCAATCTTGATTTGGACACCTTTACCTTTTGTGCCTCAGTGACTCCATCACACTCAAAATGGTTTTCCATTCCCTCTATCCAATCCATGACTAGATCAGCTTTCATTTTCCAACTAAACATTGGTATGCCTTCAAGTGCTTTTCCACTCAAATCCTTCAGTGCCTTCAAGAAAGGCTCTTCTTGCAAAACAGGGTCAGGTTCAGGGATCTTGTCTTCCTCTACAACCTCTTCACTCTTGGGTACCCTTCCTTCCAACTTATCACTAACCTCATCAGTCTTAGTCTGCACATTACTCATTGCTTGCTCAAGTTGGGCTATTCTTTCCCTCAATAGCCTATTGTCTTCCTCCTGTTCTTCAACCTTCTTGGCCAATTCTACATTTGTCACCATGTCTATAGAACCACTAGACTCAATCTCTAACATATAATATTTTATCCCAAATCTTTTGTTGCTCTGATACCAATCTGATAGGGAGATTAGATGAATCAATCACTGATTCATGCTCTAGGTCTTGCTTGGAAGACCTCTAGGGTGGCTCACTCCACCACTTGCAATCTATAGGACCTATTCCTTCTTAGGGTCCCCTGATTTCTCCTTGCCAACCCACCTATCAACATAGATCTTCCTACCAAGTCAAGACTTGGTGCAATCTTGAAACACTTGCCTTATCCCTTAATCCACCCTAAAGGCTACTAATCCTCCAAATTCTTGAATTTAGTTTTACAGGGGTGTGGAGGTGCTTCTAAAGTCATCAATCCATCCTACTAAGTGTATTAGGGGTCCACCTAGCTCCATCTATAGGTTGCTTCCACCAAACCCCACTTTTAGGCCTAGGAGGCTACTAGCCCTATTAGCCCTATTAGGTCTCCTTCTCCGAGAAATCAGGTTTTTTCTCCAAAACTTTCAAAGAACACCTCAATATTTTCTTGGGATTCCTAGTTCATATTCTCACCTCTCAAGGATTTTTGGGGTCTTGGGTCTTAGCTGTCCGTACAAAGCTCTAACCTAGAAATGAGCAAAATTAGGCCTTTTAAGCCCTTTCCTGGCTTCTCTGCAAACTGTTAAGTCATCCCCTCGCCAGATGAATTGTTGGAGTTTCTTTCTCCTTACCAGGTCTTGGCAAGACTCACACCTACCTCCTCCAATAGGTAGTTTGTCAGGAAATTGACACCCCTGCAAATTAAGTGCTCTGCATTAAGGTCTTCCCTAGCCGGACACTTCCCTGGCTCGCCTTGGGCAAGACTTCCACAATAGCTCCTATTCTTTCAAAGGCCCTAAACACTACCATATGTACATCCATGGAGTCTAGTCACTGTTCCCAAAGGGTCGTACAATTTGTACGGTGGGAAAGTGAACTAACACTCCATTCTCACAAAACTGTCTGGTTCAGACCAGCAACAGTATGAAAACCAAACTAATTACAAACACTACTTGAAGCTGAATAAGAAAAATATCTAATGCCACACAATGATAGAAGAACAACTACTCTACCTCCTACACAAATTACAATGCCATGATTAATCCATTAAAACAACACTTCAATGCAAAAACCAGAAAATTCACACTAAAACACAATTGCTTCCTTGAATTCAAACAAAACTTCAAACAATCTCAAATGCTTCCAACCTCACTCCAATGCCGAGGCATCCCATAAATAGGTCACCAATTTAGTTATCCTCTCCCTTGGGCTCTTCTTGACCGCTTGTAGCTCCAATTGAGAAACATTTTCAAATATTTTGCAAGAATCCTAAAAGTCCAAAACCTCATTTTGAGCTAGAACCTTATGACACCTATTCTATGGTCCACATGACCTTCATCTGATCAAAACCAACAAAAATTCCACTAAGGCTCTCATACAAATGAACAAAATTTGATTGCTTAGTTGTCATAGACAAATTTGTCCTAGACAGACCTTCTAATCAACCTATGGCAACCTATGGGTGCTCCTGCACCAAATCTGTTTTGAGTCTTGAAACCTAACAAGGCAACAAAAAATAGAGCTTTGGAGAACAAAAACTCTTAGGACCAAGGAAAAAACACAAGGAAAAAGGAGAAAGAACCTGAGAGAATGAAAAATCTTGGGACCAAAAAGGAAAAAGGACACAAAAAGAAAGAAAACAAGCCAAAAACAAAGGAAACACAAAAACAAAGAAGGGGGGACCCATTTTAAAGAAAAGGGGAAAATGGGGAGGGGTATGCAAGAAGTAAAAATACCCATTCCCTTCTATCTCCACTCCCCAAATTGTGATCCCTTGTGCTCCAAAAAGTTACTAAGTCTATCAAAGTCAAACTTTTGGTCATCCCTTATATTTTACTATTTCCTTCACCCCTAAAATCCTAAAACTCCATTTTCTCAAAATAGCCTTATTGGAGTCATAATTTTTACATTCCCTTAGATCGATACCTCTTTCCAACAAACCCAAAAATCTCAAAACTCTACCAATAAAGTTACTTAGTCTCTTGGATTTAAACTTTTTGTCATTCCTTATTCGGGTACATCTTTCCATCAAACCCCAAAATCCTAAAACTTTGTTGATTTCTCAAAATAATCTATCAGAATTGAACTTTTGACCTTCCCTTAATTTGGTAACAAGTTAAAATCCATCTCGACTCCTCGATCCCAACATCCTAACACCTTATTCCTATCGAATTTCCCCTTTCAGCCTTTCCCCATCTAGCATGACTTCCCTATCACCTCTAACTCCTTGATTCCCTAAGATTCTAAAACCTTGATAAAGGAACGAGGAAAATTTTCCAATTTTGTGATGTCAAAAAGTTTACAAGTTTACAAATGTGTTGAAAGTGCAACAAGGAGAAGTAATGAGTTTAACGTCTAACAATTTTACTAGTTTGTAAACTTCTTGAAAGGCCAGCATAGTTATTAAGTTCACAAAAATTTTGAAAGTTTGATATAGCTCATTATCTCAGCAACAATTATAAAAGATTAAAGAAAGATACAAATAAATTCATAAGGTTCTTGATTTCAGTAAGTTCACAATTTTGTGAGCTTCTAGACAGCCCACCAAAAAAAATTGTGTGGCAGATGTCTTAAAATGTTTATAACTTCTCCAAATCATCCACACAAAGTGAGATCTGCAACTTTTAAGCATCAATATTTTGCTCATTACATCCTTACATAAGCAACATGATTGTGCTATAGTTGTATCCTAACTGAATAGTTCAACAATTTGAAATAAAATAGTTGCTCATCATGAAATTATAATGTGACAAATGTCACTCATCTAAGACGGATTTTCTTTGTAGTTTCTCTTTAAAAGGAGAAAGGATTTACATTGTAATGTGTTGAAAAAAGAGGAGGGAAATACTCTTATTGTAATAGTGTCAAGTTTTTAGACATACACAATGTCCATTATTGTTGAAGTTGTATTGTAGCATGGTTTCTAAATTGTCAATATGAATAAATTTTATTCATATAAATTATTTCCAATTGTAATTTCTTATTTCTTTTAATTGAGTTTCTAAGGGATTTTTAATTCTTTTCACACACTTGTTTTGATAAATTTTTATTTGATATTAGTTGTAATTCAAGGAGTAACATAAACCTTTTATCAATAACTATAGAAAATATGGAATTTGTAAGGGATTATTTAGTAGAGATTAGATGGCATGGCCATATGTGACTAGTTTAGTTACTATAAGGTAGTAATAGAGAAATAATCTAGTTAAAATATTGTAGTGTTATGATGCAATGAATACATTGAGTTATTGAATTTCTCTCAATAAGGCTCCAATTGATAGGATAAATACATTCTCCCAACCCACAATACATCAATCATAAAAAAATAATTGAATTTTAGTTAATCATTTAAAATATTGGTGTATTCATACCTAATAATTTAAAGATACAAGTCTTTATTTCTTGTAATCTCATAGATCCTTGTCATTTTGTATGATTTTTTATATCTACTAAGCACTTTCATACCAATATATTGTATATTTTAGTCAATTAAATCTTATAGACCTCTACCTGCATAGGCTTTGTAGAGCCTAAAGTGCAGGGGAGAGTACCAAATTTTCATCCACTTGTTGGCCAACCTAATAATAGTCTTGAGCATAAAACTTGAAAAAAATTAGAGATTGTCCATTTATCCATTTGAGAACCAACAAAATAAATATCTTTTTATCATTAAGATCTAACCCTCACTTGTAGGATTCTCGTGAACAATTATGTAAATCCCCTTGATGAAATAAAAATACAACAAACAATTAAGTTATCTAATAATATAAAACCTGACTATCGAGGCCTTGTGGTTGTCATTTCCATTTTAGAATTTAATTTCCTTTCAAGAGGAATGTGATTTTGTCTTGGATTTTCACTTTAGTTGATCCATGATAAAACATCAATCAATAGATTTATTCTTTTGTGATCAACAAATAAGACAAAAACCAAGAGAAAACTTGTAACTTAAAGTGGACTTGTGATCCTAAGAAACAACTACCCAATCTAAATTTGTATAGCCTACCAAGTTAATATCAGTTTCCAATGCATAATGAATACCAAAACTATGAGTACCTTTAATGTAATGGAGATCTACTTTGTTGTCTTCTATTGTAACTATTGGGGCTCTTGTATAAATAAAAACCAAGAATACAACATATAAAATATTGGGCCTTATGTGAGTTAAATAAGACTCCCAACAAGCTATCAACACTAATTACCACAAGGAAAATTAAAGAGTATTGAGCCTCAAGTATGATTCCAAAAATAAAGGGATTCGGAGAAATCTTACAATCTGTGAGATAGGAAATTTGAATAGAAAAGATAAAGTGACAACCACAACACTAAATAAATGCTAAAATCCCAATCAAAACAAGAGATATCAATAAAGCGAAAGGAGTAAAATGAAATCAATCAAGTTTCCCTTAGTTTGTTGTATGTGTATGCAAGTACTTGCAAATAATAAGCATGAATATTGGAGATATGTGGTTGTTAAATCAAAAATGGAGGAGAAGAACTTTTATAGAAAGCCATTCGAATGGACGGATGAAATCAAGCTTCTAGAAAGATTCTCCTATCGGTGGTTGAGGATGCATGAACCACATAGTAGTGGGCTAGGGACGGCTATGAAATGGATGGTTAAGATCAAAAAGAGACGAGAGATAATCAATGGTTAAGATTCAAAAATGACAGAGTGGAGGGATAATGGAGGAATTAAATGATAAAATTATTTAATTCATGAGAAGGGAATCTTCGACCAAGTGGAGGATAAATAATTTATTTGTGGAAGAAGGAGAAAATGGGCATTTAATTAAAATGATTATGTAACCAATTTAATTAAATAAGGGGAAATGGAAAAGAAGGATTAAATAATAGATTAATTATTTAGTAGCGAAAGAGTGATAAAAAGGAAATTAAATAATTTTAATAATTATTTAACCATAGAAGAAATAAAGAAGACCAATGAATAGATAAATAATTATTTAACTATAGATGAATGGGGCAGAATTAATAATTAAATGAATAATAATTCATTTAATTATAGGGAGAAAGAAAATGTTAGTGACACAATTAAAAAGATAATTTATTTAATTGATCAAATAGGGATAAAGAAATGGATTAATTAAATAATTAAAATTATTTAATTATGCAGGGAAGAAGACCAAGACAATGGAAAAATGATGCTCACAGACCAATAAATTTTTCAGTGTCTACACAATCAACCATGTGAAATCATAAGAAAAATTCTAGAGCATACTTGGACTATGTAATGGTAATCCTAGAAGCAAGCTGAAATATCTCAATCCTAAGAAATTTATGAACTATCCCAAGTCAATCATAAAATTTCTATCATGAATGGTATTCAGTGTTCACTATAGTAATGGGTGAATAACTCCTAGTGATTAATAGGTCATCAACATATATAACCCAAAAAAGAAGTGAATCCTCCTGTTGTAAAATATAAATGTTTCAACTTAATGGAAATTAGAGAACCCAACTATAAGAATGAAATAATCTATCTTGGCATATCAAGCCTAAAGGGCTCATTTCAATCCATAGATATATTTGTTGAGAGTCCTAAAAAATATTTTGGTTGATCCATGTAAATCTCCTCCTTAAGGTCTCCATGAAGAAATGTACTCTTCGCATCCATCTAGTGAACCTTTCATTAATGTGTTCCAACAATAGAAATTTTGAGTCAAATGGAATTCATCTTTGCAATAGGTGCAAAGGTCTCAAAGTAATCAACACCAAGAAACTCAAAAAAACCTTTTGCAACTAACTTTTCCTTATCCTTATTTACTGACCCATCTACTAAAAATTTTGTTTGGTATATCCACTTTCATCGAACAAGTTTATTTCCCATGGTAAGGGGAAAAATATGTAAAATGTGGTTATTAATCAAGGAAATATACTCTTATATAGGATTATCCAACTCGAGAATACCATATTCCTCTCGAAAGATGTGGATTAAAGGTAGTAGCAATGAATACATGTGGAGATCCCTAAAACTATGAATGTATTTGTCTAGTGTTTGATAGATCCCCAACCTAATTATCTACATCCTATAATGTCTATCAAGCCTAAAGTAGACTTGAAGTTCAAGAATTTGGAAGACAATCATCAATCTCTAAATGATGGAAGAGTGGAAAGAGGTGTATCTTCATCATCACTAGTATTTGAACTGGAGGAAGAAGACTCCCTGAGATCAAAAATTTACCTAGGTGGATCGAAATCCTCAAAATATTTGTCATCTAACCCAAGTGACTCCAATGTGAATATAGGAAGTAGAAAAATGACTAGAGTGGAACTTGAAGAGTGTAATATTTGTATGGAGATATCCACCCAAGATCTAAAGGCCTATGGAAAGCACAAGATACTCATAAGATCAATATGACAAAAATAAAATATATTTCTATCAAAGAATGCAAATAGAATTGATGTACAATGTGTGAGAGACCCTTGGTTATATAGGCCAGGGTGAGACATAGGATTAGACAAGATCATGACAATTGTCTTAATCCTATAACATGAGACAACTAATATTAAATGACATAGGACACATAAAGTAAATGACAAAGGACAACATAAGATTATGAAAAGTGTTTTAATCTTATGATATGAGACATTTAGTGTTAAGTATGCTATGTCTACTCCATTTAGTGTTAAGTATCCTATGTCTACTCTAAGTAAGCGCAAGTGATAAGATGTGAAAGGGACCTAATAGTGGAACTAGTTACGTAATACCCCTATTCACACCAACAAAGAGCCCTCCTCAAAATAAATATTCCTCTTGGTAGTGCTTATGTTGATTCTAGCCCTCTAAGCTATTTTTGATCCATAAAATTCCTAAAATCCTATATTTGAAAGGGTTTATTCAAAAAAATTCATCAAGGCTTTGAAAAACCATATCCCTTCATTAAAACCCTAATTCCTACTTGAAACCCTTGCACTTTTCTTGTACTTGATCATTGATCATTAGTTCCAGTCTTAGTCTTTTAAGTTATGTCTTTGAGGCCTTAGTCTTGTATGTCTACTAACCCCATTTAATAAAAAATTGGTTGAGCTTGTTACCTTCATGCATATTTTATTATCACTAAAAGATTTGTGTTTTATCAGGTCCCACAAGACACGCGACATCATTTCACATAGCCTCTTTGGTTCGCAAGAGCCTTTCATGTTATTATTTTCTTACTACAAGCCTATGAAATGTTCTTTTGCTTATGATGTCATTGGCATGTATGGTTTTTAAGCCAATCAAAGCATAAGCTTTATTTTTGTGTGGTAACTTAAGTTTTCTAGTGAAGTCCCTTCTTATCATGCTATGTCGCCTCCTCTTTTCCAATAACTTAATTTATTCATATGTGCACATTCTTTAGAAGGTTTTTAAGTCACCCGAGGAGAAGGTAGTTGAGGGTCCCACCTTTATCCTATTCAATGCCAAGTGTTAGCTTGTAGTTAAATTTCTCTAGTTATATATATCGTGAGGCCCTTTGTTCCAAAAATTTTCTCTCTATGATTGAGTGAAATGTATTCATTTTGTGCACTAAACATGGGTTTTTCCATTCCACACAAACTTAAACCTTCACAAAGCGATGTTAAGTTCAGCTTGTTTTTTCTCCAAACTCCTGAAATCGCGCCATGTGTCTTGTCTTGTTCATTTCTTATGTTTCATGGAAGAAAGAACTATTGAGGAAGCATATAATATTTTCCTTTGCTCTTGTGAATCATCAAAATGATGGCATGTCTAAGTGTTGTGCAAAAGAAATAAATTTTTTCTCTTTGTGGAAAGGATTTCAAATTCCTATGATCACCATCAATCTTCAACAAATCAATGGTTCAAATTCAAAAATGAAGAATGGTTGTCGTTGGTTGCGCGTTCAAGCATGTGAAAACATTGATGGAAAATTTGATCTATTTCTACCAAATTCACAAGGGTATTGGATTAATTACATCCATTTTCATTATTCAAAGCATAAAGTGAAGACATTAAAGTGAAATTGTTGCAAATTTTTGGGCGAACAAGGGTTTTCACAACATTTTTAGGCTTTCGGCAAGAAAAAGTCTAGTAAGTGAATTCAAACTATCTCTGTATATTTTGGCATAAGCGAGTACAGTTTTCTAGTTTGTCAAACTGAGAAAGTAAATTAGAGCTCTGTAAGGGTAGATATTGTGTAAAAATTTAAAGAAGTCTTCTTCAAAGCTATAAAATTTTGAAGCCCTAGTTTTATAAACAGTAAAACGCTAGAAAGAAAATCATGGTTGGAACGTCTAGGGGTGTGAAGAGGGGGTTGGATGAGGACATCATGGTACAATTTCCTGGGTCATCCAAGTGACCTAGAATGGCACAAGGTCATAATTTTTTGTTGATAGGGTTATTGATAAAAATGAGGATTGTATGGATTCCATCATCCCAGTTCAGGGGTATTGCCCTATTCAAGAATGCCTTCATGAAGTTCTTGGCTGATAGACCAATTTTTAACATCTAGATATTAGGGTTAGGAAGGTTGGTGGTGCTAAAAATATTCATAAATGTTGACCTAATTAGAGGGATTGCATAATTCTACAACATTGAGAAGAGGACACTGTTCACCGCAAAGTGGGAAATTTTTATGTGCCTAGATAAAATTTATATTTGTAATATGTTCAATTTAAACCTTAATGCCTACTTACCACTAGATTTGGGAGCCCTAACCAGAGAATATCATAGACACGAAGATAGTTATAGGGTGAAATGGTTGTCATGCTTCAAGCCTAGAGGGCTTAACAGATAATTAGAAGGTTTGCTAGTGTAGAGATAGAGCTATTCAATTATGATATTTTTGAAGATTATTTTGTAAAAACATACTTCTCACTATGCCAAGTGGTGGTCCTAGATTGTAAGATTCAAATACCAATGAGTCTTATGGTACTAGCAATTGATATCCATAGCAAAGATGTGAATAAATCCTATGATTATGTTGGATAAATTTTTAAGGAAATTCATAGAGCTTTGATCTCAATAAAAAAGGATGGTAATATAGTACACTTCAATTGGAATTCTTTAATATGTCATGTCATTTTATTTAGTGGGTTACAAATTTGGTCCCCACACATGTAGATCAAGGCCTTGGATGAGCAAAAAATAGTTTTTCCAGTGCAAAAATGGACTTCCATCTTGGACAAAGATTGGGAAAATTCCATTTATTCAATTTTTGAAGAGTTCTTTATCAAGGAATTTCTTAATAACTTTGGTCAACTTGTAGATTGGTGCTTATCAAAACAGGTGAGGATATTTTTTAGATCAAGGGACCTTATCCCAGAGGCGGGGATAAATCATAATTGGGGTGATTTTTTTTTCTATTCTAATGCCACTATAGTAAGAATATATAAATCCTTAGTAGCACCCCATGTGCTTCTCAAAAACATGCTAGAAAAAATTTCCTTCATAGAAACCATATGGAAATTGAATGATTTTGATAAGATTCACTTCAAAAATTATAAGAAGTATGCCATACTCCCCTCTACTATTGTATTTTCAGACTTTCAAGTCACATCAAGGGAGGGATTGGAGTTTTTTTGAACAAGCTACTCCCTTACAGAACAAAAGTGGACAAGATCAAGAGATGTGACCCAAATCACTTCATCCATGATCAAAGAAATAGTTTCAAGTTGGTAGTGACTTCGCATGAGCCTGAAAACATTAAAGATCTTATCAAGAATTGCTCCACAAAGAAGGAGGCCACAAAGAGAACAGTAATATGGGTTAAGATTCAAATTGTTGAAAACAAGAGGAAGCAAGTTGATGCCTCTTTAAGGGATTGTACTCATAAATTAAGGACACCATAGTAAGAACCATGACAATGCTAGATATTTTTAGTAGTTTAATTTCAAATGTTCCTACACCACAATCAAACACTCCTAGTCCTTCCACTTCTCAATGGGATATACCACAAATTCCACAATAGGTTACCCCTTTGTAGTAAATAGCTCCTATTGCAGGATCTTTGGTTGATCATCCCACAGGCCCTAATAAAATGCTTGATGATATAGATATAACACAAGTACAATGAATCCCATGTTGAATGCACAAGACAACTGAGAGGGGGGGTGAATCAATTGTACATTAAAACATCAAAACCCTCATTAACATTCAAATCCACATTAACTTAATTAACCCTTAATCTGTTAGAATGATTTAGCATGGAAATAGTAACATAAACTAAAACATATCAACACCATGCACAATAGAACACCAAATTTACATGGAAAACCCAAGAAGGGAAAAAAATGCAGTGAGGATTAGCTCACAATATAAAGTAATTGCAACATCGAATACAATAGGCTCATTACCAGAGGGCTCACTACCCAAAATAAAGAAGGAATCATTGTTGGATTATAGAAAAGAAGAAAAGAAGAATGTTATAGTGAGAAATCCATCTCAATGCAACAAAAAATTCCACCATGGCATCAGCAACATATTCGCAACCTTTCTGAAGATTGTAGGCACCTTCTGCTCACTACTTCCAATAGTCTAACTCATTAAAGCTCACACTGCACACACTCTACACACAAATCCTCCATCAATACAACACTTATTTATACCTTCTTCAACCTTGAAAACATTCTCCAAGGGTGGCTATGCACCTTGACCATGTAAATTAAAATTAGGTCGACACTAAAAATTCCCATGGTGTAAAGTAATGAAAGCATACCACACCACATCTTAACTCGGACCTAAATCATACATATACACCACAACACACTTTCATAAGCACCAAAGAAAAACCACAATTAGTGTAAACACCCAAGGTTGGTAAAACCTACATAAACACCATTAACATTTAAGTACATGCTTCTTATGATCAAAGATGGCTCATAGACCACACACAATACTTGAACACAATCTAGAATATTCCACAAACACCCTGAAATCCAACAAATTCCTTAGCAACAACTTTCACCTAAAGAATGCACACACCCAGTACACTCAAACAATCTTCCATACACTGTGGTGATTTTTTTAGTGGCTAATATTCACCAATTGGCTAATAGTTGAAATTTGGGAATCCAAAATTGACTAATAGTTCAAGCTACAATGTGACTTGAATTGCCACATTTTTACAAAATTTTATTATAGTCTTATTTAAAACGCCAAAGAATTTTTTTTATTTAAAAAATTAACTCAAAAATTTGCCACAATATTCGATACATGATTAAATTATATTCACCTAAATTTTATAAATTATAGTATAAATCTATATTAGTTTGCCAATAGTATATCATAATTATTAGTTGCTTTAGGACCATATTTATAATCTTAAGTTTCCACTATTGATTTGTAATATAATCTAATTGCCCTTGGTGTATTCCACAAGTTAAAATATGTACCCATGATCTGTAATGCTCATGGGGCCCACAATTTAGGGTCTCATGAGAATTATAGATTGTGGGTACATTTTACCTCGTAGAGTACAACAAGGGT
Organism: Sequoia sempervirens; assembly: GCA_007258455.2. Taxonomy (NCBI): domain Eukaryota; kingdom Viridiplantae; phylum Streptophyta; class Pinopsida; order Cupressales; family Cupressaceae; genus Sequoia; species Sequoia sempervirens. The sequence goes on along the minus strand of VDFB02131934.1, from coordinate 183,763 downwards.
AGTTAGATCAATGATCTAAAAGAAATTTTTAGCACCATAAGAATTATATAATTGGTACATGTATACACCTAAAATTGATCAAGATATTTAATTAATTAAATACTAGTTATATAATTAATATTTCATCTGCTTCTAAATAAATTCTCAATTTATTTATATAGTTCATATCTTCTAATTCTCCAAATCTACAATCACATTCCTCTAATTTAATTAAATAAACAAATTTCTATAGTTTGTTTTATTTAATTAATTTTCACTAATCCCAAATTTGGAATTCAAGCACATGTCTACAACTTTTGATGCCACCTCACCAAGGTCGCATGAAATTAAATAATTCTAATTTTTAATTAGAATTATCTTCAAAAAAAATTGAACACATGGTCTTTTTCTCACACACTTGATTCCTTCATCCATTTGGCATGTTGTCTTTGGTCAAGGGAACATCCTTCTTGATTCTCTCCATCTCCACCGTTCACTCTTCGTGTTTGAATTTGGACCATCGATCACTGCCACATCACAAGATAATTGGAAAATCCTATAAATACAACCCTTTGCTATAGTATTTGGCATCCCACATTTGAGTAAACTTATTATGCAAGAATAGCTTTGGAGCATTGGAGCATTTGGAGTTTATAGTTAGGATTGTAGAATCATGTTTTGCTTTATAGTTGCATTTTAGTTCATCATATCAATGGTCATTTGAGCATATGCAGAATCATTTTAACTTCTTATCACAACATTTGTATCACATAGTTTAGCAACATCCTCCATTTATCAATATCTCCATTATCATAGCATCATGGCTTTCATCACATAATTTCACCTAGGAACTTAGATTTCTTGCATTTAGAATAGCATCTCATTTCTCAAGTTGTCATTTTAACAACCATAGTGCATATACAAAATCTGAGAGCCAATATGGTTTAATAAATCCTTGAGAATAGAGAACAATGGAACATTTTTAGGAATTTAATCTTGTTTAAATTTGATTCAATTTTATTGATTAAATCTCTAATATAATACATCTCATTGGTGTTTGTGTTGATTTGCTAACTCTCCCATAATTCACACACAGAGTAGATTTTACCTTGCATAATACAATGAGGTTCATTATATTATATTTTAAATAATGGTGGAAAGTAAATATTATTGTCTACCCATTAAACACATCAACAATTTCCACTCTCAAGCCCCTACTTTTCCATGAGAATTATTTTTAGATTGGATGTATTTGCCATCATAATTAATGTATTTTCTTATTTTTTTCAAGATTCACCAAATTTTTCTTCAAAATTTTAGTGATGTAAAAAAATCGCTGATAAAATTAATATTTTTTTGAAAAAAGGAAAGATTCGCCAATAAAAAATAATATTTTTTTCCTAATAAAATGAAAGATTCACTAGGATTTTATACCTTTTTTGAGGGGGGTTTCTTAAAGTTATCGTTGATACACTGTAACTCAAGAAATTATCTTCTGGAGAACCAAACCATGAACTACTTTAAGTGAAGAAAGATATGAACCTTATAATCACACTTCCAGATCCACAAGACCAGAAACCAAACTACAGAGAAATACAAAGCAAAACCCTTTCTCCTAGATGGCACTACAACATAGTTCATAGACTGGTGAACACAACTTATTTTGCACAATGATCTAGACCAAGAAATTTTAGATATAACATCTATGAACACCTCTAATCAACATATTTGAACTGCACAAGCATATCTTCAATATAGAAGAAATTTGGAACAAAACTAGAACATCACACTGTACACCAAAACACCTCTGTAACACACTCTTTCCTCTTTTATTCAAATTTTCTCAAAAGCACTTGGAAACCAAGCACCAAAAACATATTCTCATCAACTTCACCACTTCCTCATCATTACCAAACCAACTGCAACATAGCAACTCAACCAAGCAACATCCACAAACAAAAGCTTATCAAAGCAACACTAGAGGTTGACACAAGTAGCACTTACTAATGACAACATAATGAAACTAATCAAAGCATCATCACAACTTCTCAGCCATCACTAGTTGACTTCAATGACAACATAAACACAATCCTGTTGACATCAATGACAACACCAACTACACATACTTGCAAAATCCCCCTAATAGGGTGATAATTGAAATACCCTCAAATGATAGGTTACTCATCAATTTTGAAACTGGAGGGAAAGTAGCGGATGACATAAGGGCTCAAGTCTGCTCAGGGTTCATGCAAGATGATCAATTCATCACTACAAAAGAGTTTAAGGACTTTTTCCTTGAGAATAAAGGAGAAGAGTTGCAGCAAAAAATGCTAGACAAAATCCTCACAAAGGACACTAAAAAGGAAATAATTATAAAGTTTTGGACCAAGGTCAATGCAAAAATGGAGTCTATGACTCCTCAAAGAGGTAGAGAGTTGGTAAGAAATCTTGAATGCCTATTTTTTTTAGGATGGGATATGTCATTTTTCATTGTATTTGAAACTATCATGAGGCAAGGAGGAACGAATCCTATTTTGCAATCTAAAGAGTGAGTTGATGATTTGTATTTTGGATCAAGATTTAATCCTAGGCATGAGACTCTAGCTATATGGTCTATTTTTCCAAAGACCAATAATCCCTAGGTAATTAATGATCTAAGTGAGCTCATTGGAAACTTGATAGGTAGAATACTAGGGGATACAAGTGCCACCCAAGCAACATCCCTCATAGTAAATAGCACCTTTTTTACTGAAGTAGTAGTGAAGAAGTTGCAAGGAGACTTGGATAGGGCCAATGCCACAAATTTGAAATTTCAAGAGCAATTGAATGTGGTTATAGGATTTTTTCCTCCTCAACAGCCAACCATTGAAGAGAAGGGATCATAGGATCTAAGGAGAATTTAACCCTTGACATTAAAACTTGATAGAGAAGCTAAAGCAGAGTAAAGAGGAAAGATAGTGCAGGAGCACCCACTCTTCTTCTCTAAGTTTGGAAGCATTTTGGTAGGTAGTGTTGATAAGGTTCTTAAGTTGGGTGTATAGGTGTAAATAAGGTCTTAAGTGGCCATTTCATGGTCCCTGGTTAACTTTGGAAAGTTGTTGAATCCATTTTTTAATGATTGTCAATCAAATGTCAAGGGATGGCAAAGTTGTCAAGGAGATGTTAAGATAGATAATAGGTGGTTTCTTTAAGTAAGTTATGGTTCCTAGGTGAATAAGGTCTTTTGGGACCATTTGCAATAAGATTGGGTGCCTAAGTGAGTCAAAATTGCAAACGTTACAATTATAAGAAGAATTGTCATTAAAAGCATGTAATGAAGTAATTTAGGTTTCCAACGGTCATTATGGTTTGAAATTTTTTTAAGAGGAAATTGGTCAGTTTTTTGTGGGGTAGAGACCTTTAAGAAGAAAAATGATTTCATTTTTAATGTTGATCTTTTGAAGATTTGAAGAGTAATAAGAAGATATCTTTGTTTTCATTTATTTTTTCTAAGTTTTCTCATCTTGGCAGACTTGTACAAACCTGTACAGTCAAATATTTCAATGTAAGCATCTGAACTTTGTAGTAGATTGAAATAACATCCCTTTACATTATTTTTGAAGGAGGTTTAATTATATTTTGCTGAAGGAAACTCCATTTTTCCTTGACTAGCTGAGAGCACCCTGTTCAAGGGTTTTGTGAAGGAATCATGAATTAGAGGGCCCTTACATTTTTTGTGGTGACTGTGACTCATGTAAGGGACCCTATGATGTCTAAATTATGAGTAGGATGCATGATTTGAAGGTTGGGATGGAAATAGGAGTAAAATAACTCATTGTTACAATGAGTTGTATGAAGGAAAATGCATGAAAATGGTGTTTTACCCTAGGGTTTGGAAGAATCTCTGACATACCAGGAATTCATTTATTTTTTAAGCATATTGGGGCCTAAATACAGGTGTCTGAGTTGTTCTTAGAGTCTAAGAAGTTGTGGAGGAATCAAATTCAATAAACCCTCTTAATTTGTGCATAAAATAAGGGTTTTATGGTTTAGTATGATTTTGTTTGTACAAGGGGATTCCAATTGGAGAATCTATGTTTTCTTGGAAATTTGTCTACTGCCCCAAGGTTTTAGAATTCTATGTCGAGTTTGAAGACATGTTGCTTTGAAATTTAGGGCTAATTGAGAAGCCTTTCCAAGGGTGAGTGCATAGGAAGTTGGTGTTGGTCCAAAGGATTCAATATTGAGTTTCACATATGTCATGTAACCCTGAAATGGGTATCTAAATTCATCTTTTGATCACCAAGTGTTTTGGAATAATTTAGGGTTAGAAGCCAAAAACTAGTTTTGCACTGCTACAAGGGCTTAAGGGGTTTCAAGAGGGAATTTTTTTCTATGTTGCTTGTCAAGCCTCAAGGGTGTTTTGGATTGTCTAAAGAGGTCAAGATTAATTTGTTAGATGCATCTTATAGGCAATTTTTCAAGTGATTTGTGATTGTGCCTTGGGGTCTGTATCAAAAGAGTGGCCAAGGAAGCAGTAGTTGACAAAGTGTCAAACCTAATTAACAATATTTTGGGCTGCAAGTTGTCAAAAATATCAATTCAAACATTTTGAAGGATGCATTCACCAACCATGCTCAAGCAAGAATCGGGTTAAAAAAATCAAGTTAGTTGGGCCCCCAGAGTTGATTTATTTAGAATTATTACAAAAGGCTCCAATTTTGATTAAGGTTTGGTGTCTGATATTCTTTCTAGGTTAGAATTGTTAGATGATATAATTCACCATAATAATAAGTATATGGCTCTTATAAGGAGGAAGTTAGATATTTTTTTAGGTTTTGAAGAGTTTCATATGCCTCCCATACGAGATAATGAGGGAGAGATAATGCCTTGCAAGGAATGGATAGTAGATTCTTTTAATATTCTCTCTCCCATATATGGAAAAATAATAAAAGATGGTGAGATGGGCAGAGAGAAATTAAATCTTAGTATAGATATGTTCTCTAAGCTTGAATACAGCATGGTAGGCTTCTCTAAAATGGTTTAAATTTTGAAAAATGATGACTACATGACTCATATGGTTAGGGTTAAGAAAATTATTCTATTTAGAGGTGACATGTCATCAAATTAAGATGAAGAGGGAGAGGAAAATAGTGCAAAAATTTGAGTTGCTTTTAAATCGGTCATCACCAACCAATATAATGCCAAATTCACAGGTCAAAAAAGGAATGTCAAAGGTGTCCTATCAACTTCAAGAATAAATTTTGGGTAAATCAAATCCATCCAAAATAATATCTACTCCAAAAGATCTCCAACTACTTTTGTAACAGTTACTTCCTCATGTTTAATTATTTTTGTCCTTTTATAAAGGTGTCACCACTTAAATTTTATCTTGTGATAAGCGGTGAAATAAGGGTTTTTTCTTGTTGGTCCCTTATATCTATAAAAAGGAATTTTGAGCCTTATTTTAGGATTGAAGTCCTTAGGTTTTAAAAAATATTTTGTATATAATTATTCTTGTGTAATTAGGTCTTCTAAAGTTTCAAAAAGAATGATATATTTTTTTCTCAGAAATAGCAACAAACAACTCAATTTTGTTTTTTATATGAATACATGTCATATTATTGATATCTCCACACGAAATACATTATCTTTTGAATCTTAATAATCAAAGATTATTCAAGTTTCTTATTACACATTTTCTATAGTGAATGTTTGATTGTTGGCTTCTATTTAAGAAATGGATTAAAATTGCTTTCAGTTAAATCATTGAAAATATTGTGGTTGTAGTAGGAATCTTAAAGAAGATTAGCAATATTGTCCATTTTTTGGTTTCTTTTTGTAAGGAAATGAGATTATAAAAACCATTGAGTTATTTTTTTCAGTTTTTTATCAGATAAATTATTGACTCTGTAATGGATAAGGCACTAGTCAGAATAATTCACAAAGTTCAAACCTAGGCATAATCAACTTTAAAATTATAAATTATCTTTTATTTTTTATTTTTTTTGTTCAATCTCATTTCACACCATTAGAATATAGAGCTATAGAGGATTTTGAAGATGATTTAGCTAATTAGGCTTATCCTCTAAATTATTAGTATAAAAAAGTGTAATATGTTTTGACATCATTCATAGCATCATTGTAATTCAAGAATTATGTTGTGTAAAGGGAAACCCACCTTAGTTTTATAGAGCCTAAAGTACAAAGGAGAACAATTATAAAATTTGTCTCATGATTGTTGTCCACTGATCTAGGGTTCTTAAACATGAGGAGGTGAAATCCATCATTGGCATGCCACCTCCTTCCACCTTAACACAGTTAAGAAGTCTACAGGGCAGGCTACAGTCTATCTAAAGGTTTATAGCACAACTGGCAGACAAGTGTCACCCTTTCTAGTATCTCTTGTGCAAGGATGTCCCTTTCAAATGGATAGATCCTTGGCAACATGCTTTTCGACAGATTAAGGACTATCTTCTAACACCACTGATATTGAGACCACCTATCAATGGTAAATCACTCATCTTATATGTATCAGCAACATCATCAACACTAGATCTCCTAGCTCAAAATAATGAAGAGGGGAAGGAATGTGTAATATACTATATCAATCATACCCTTGTGGGGTATGATCTCAATTATACTCCCATAGAGTAGGCATGTCTTGCCATGACTTTTGCTACACAAAAACTACAACACTACATGTTAAACTTATAGACAAAGTTGATAGCAAAGATCGATCCACTAAAGTATTTACTCATCAAGGCTTCATTAACAAGCAGAATGGAAAAATGGGAAATGCTTCTTAGCAAGTTCGACATTGAATATGTGGAGTGGAAAGAAATTAAAGGAAAAGTCATTGTTGACCTATTAGCAGATGCCCCTACACATGCATTTACAACTCTTGTATTTGAATTCCCAAACGAGGCGATCTTCAAGCTAGATACGTCTACAAAGTGGAAAATGTACTTTGATGGGTTATACACAAATCATGGTTCAGGAGCTGGAATCTTATTCATAACACCACAGAAGGACACCATCCCTAAATCATATAGGATAACATTTCCCTATACAAACAACATAGCAGAATATGAATCCTTACTCACAAGTCTGGGGGAGGAAATCATATGGAAAATAAAAGACCTACAAATATATGGCAACTCCCAGTTAGTAGTCTGACAAGTCAATGATGAATATGAGACTAAGGATGATAAACTAGTATTGGATATATGAAAATGGTGGACAACTTAAAAGAATATTTTGACACCATCTTGTTCGAACAGATCCCAAGAGTGCAAAATAAGGTTGCAGATGCAATCCATTGGGTCTCTCTTGAACATTCCTAATAATGTACATCAGTGTGAGTTCTTGGTGGAACAATTATTGATCCCTATGTTCGACATTCCTGAATCTAAGCTCATCTATAATATTTTTGGTCCCAATTCAACTTGGTACAAAGATATATATGACTACCTTAACACCCAAATCTTACCTCCCAACTTGTCCAACAATTAAAGAAAAACCTTTATCTGACGAGCAGCCAAGTACACTATCAACTCCAACACCCTTTACTATCGTAGCCTAGATACCACCCTCCTTAGATTTCTTGACACAAAGGAATCAAAGATGGCTTTACAAGAAGTACATAATCTAGTATATGTGGGGCTCACTCTAGTAGTCCTTACCTAGCCAAGAAGCTTCTACAGATGGGATACTATTGGTTGACAATGGAGTGTGATTCCTACCACATCATAAAGAAGTGTCATCAATGTCAAATACACAATGACCTAGTACATTCACTGGCATAAAGACTTCACCCAATTACCTCACCTCGGCCTTTCTCTCAATGAGGACTCGACCTCGTTGGAAAGATACATCCCACATCTGCTAATGGACACAAGTTGAATATAACTGCTATAAAGTATTTCATCAAATGGATCAAAGCCATACTGATGACCTATATCACTAGCAAACAAATCTCCAAGTTCATTTTGAACTATATCATATGTCAATATGGTGTTCCTTTCTCCATCGTAACCAATAATGGGAATCCATTCAAAAACCAAGATGTCAAGGAATTGTGTGAACAATACCACATTCAACACCACAATATACAGATCTGGTGCCTATCAATTTGCTACTCCAGAGGGAAAATCGTTATTTGATCCCATCAATAGCATGCACCTTCAGAGGTACTATGTGTGCATGTGTCGAATGTGGAGAGATTCAAATGTCAACAAAAACCTTAATGAGATGGTTTACATTCAAATTTTCAAGCAAGTAAAACTACTCTATTCGAAATACAATCAAATCTTTCAAATACATATCATTGTCCTCTATTTCTAGAGATTTATTAAACCATTTGGCCCTCAAATTTCTATGGGCACAAAGGTTGTTAAAATGACTACCTAGAAAAAAGATTTGATGCTTAATATGCAAGCTAAGATGATTTCTATGTGCAAATGTGTGCTGGAATGATTAGTGGTATGCTTCTAAATGAAACAAGACAATGGAAATGATGATGAATACGATGATAAATGAAGGATGATGTTGATGATGAATGAACAAGTGGAGATGAGTGATATTACATAAAACTCTAATAAAATATCCATGATTATGCATACGATCAATGCAAACATAAAACAAACTAACCTAAAATGTAACTATGATGCAATGGGGATGATAAAATGTAACTATGAAACAATTAATTAATCTAAGATCAAAATGCAAAGTAACACATGATATGAAAACTAAGTATAAGACTCCATGGAAGCTCCAATCTCCTAAGATAAACCTACATAGTAACTTTACTCAAATTGTGGATGATAAATGCTAAGGCAAGAGGGTATATTTATAGGGTTTCTCAAGCATTTTGTGAGGTGGCACCTATCAACGGTCTAGATTCGAAGGAGAAATAATAGATGGTGGAGATGAAAGGAATCATGATGTCCCCTTGACCAAATACAACATGCCATGTGTGTGGAGAGAATCCTTTGACCAATTGGAAACATGCCAAAAGGATGGGAGACCCAAGTGTTCGAATGTGGAGAGATTCAAATGTCAACACAAACCTTAATGAGATGGTTTACATTCAAATTTTGAAGCAAGTAAAACTACTCTATTCGTAATACAATCAAATCTTTCAAATACATATCATTGTCCTCTATTTCTAGGGATTTATTAAACTATTTGGCCCTCATATTTCTATGGGCACAAAGGTTTTTTAAATGACTACCTAGAAAATGAGATTTGATGCTTAATATGCAAGATAAGATGATTTCTATGTGCAAATGTGTGCTGGAATGATTAGTGGTATGCTTCTAAATGAAACAAGACGATGGAAATGATGATGAATACGATGATAAACAAAGGAGATGTTGATGATCAATGAACAAGTGGAGATGAGTGAAATGATATGAAACTATAATAAACTATCCATGATTATGCATACAATCAAATGAAAACATAAAACAAACTAACCTAAAATGTAACTATGATGCAATGGGGATGATAAAATGTAACTATGAAGCAATTAATTAATCTAAGATGAGAATGCAAAGTAACACAGGATATGAAAACTAAGTATAAGACTCCATGAAGGCTCCAAGCTCCTAAGATAAACTTGCATAGTAACTTTACTCAAATTGTGGATGATAAATGCTAAGGAAAGAGGGTGTATTTATAGGGTTTCTCAAGCATTTTGTGAGGTGGCACCTATCAACGGTCTAGATTTGAAGGAGAAATAATAGACGGTGGAGATGAAAGGAATCAGGATGTTGTCCCCTTGACCAAAGACAACATGCCATGTGTGTGGAAAAAATCCTTTGACCAATTGGAAACATGCCAAAAGGATGGGAGACCCAAGTGTGTGAAACAAAGACCCATGTGCTCCAAGTTTGTTGGAAGTGTGGGGGAATAAATCCATGTGCTTTTTCTCATTGGTGGAAGTGTGTGAGGATAATTCTAATTAATAATTAGGCTTATTTATTTTCATGTGACCTTTATGAGGTGGCACACAAAAAGTTGTAGAAATGTGCTCTGATTCTTAATCAGGATTAAGGAAGGTTAATTAAATAAACACGCTTAGGGTATTTTGTTTATTTAATTATTTAGAAGAATGTGATTTTGGAGAATTAAAAGAAGAGTGAACAATATAAATAAAGTAAGACCTTATTTATATGTAGTTGAAGCATTAATCAAATAGGTTGTATTTAATTAACTGAATGTGATGACCGTTTTTAGGTGTATACATTTTTCCCCTCTTTGAAGTAATGTGTTTACACGTTGCTTCAAAGAAAATTTTGATTTCAATGCTCAAAAAATATTTTGATGCGCCAGACGATGCAAGATTTTTGATTCCCTAGACTTTTGAATTTTAGGTATTGATGGATATATGCCCCCTCAAGAGATAAATCGGTGAATGTGGGGACGTTAAAATGAAATGTTGGAATGAGGTGATGGTGTTGTGATGATTATGATGATGATCCTATGTTGATCCAGTGAAAGTTTGATGTCAGAGATGATTTATCTCTCAAAATTTGATTGAGCCTGCTAGATTGATTAATTGATTAATTGATGCCTTATGTTGCCTCCTTGTGTTTGATGTTCGATGATCACGTTCAGCCTTTGTGTTGATGATGATTCATGATGTTGATAGATTAGATTCCCATTGATCTCATGATAGGTGAGATGCAATGATAGGATGATGATAATTGACCTTATGATAGGCGAGGTTCAATTATAAGTTAATTGATTTGATAAACCTTATGATAGGTGAGGGATTGATTGAACCTCATGATAGGCAAGGATCAATGATAGATTGATTATTGACCTCATGATAGGCGAGGATCAATGATAGTTTGATTGATTGACCTCATGGTAGCCGACGTGCATTGATTGATGAACCTCATGATAGGCGAGGTTGAATTTATTGATGAACCTCATGATAGGCGAGGTTGAATGATAGATTGATGATTGACCTCATGATAGGCGAGGATCAATGATAGTTTTATTGATTGACCTCATGATAGTCGAGGTGCATTAATTGATGAACCTCATGATAGGTGAGGTTGAATTGATTGATGAACCTCATGATAAGAAAGGTTGATTTGATTGATGAACCTCATGATAGGCGAGGTTTAGTTGATTGATGAACCTCATGATAGGAAAGGTTGCATTGATTGATTGATGAACCTCATGATAGGTGAGGTCGATTTGATTGATGAAACTCGTGATAGGTGAGGTTGATTTGATTGATGAACCTCATGATAGGCAAGGTTGAATTGATTGATAAGATTGTCGATTTGCGATATGTTATGATCATAGGAGGATTTTTCGCATCTGGTGCAGGTGGATTTAGATTTGATTGGGAAATATGGTATGACTTCTCTGATTAATTGGTATGCCCCAGTATAGGATTGATTAATGTACTGAGACTTGATGATGTAATGAGACCTGATGCATACATTGATTCAATTGAGACATTATGATTTCTGCCATTTTTGATGATGTACCTCTCGATATTTGGATATCCTTGTACACTTGACATTATTTTGATATATATATGATATGCAACGATGATGATGATTGATCTATGTGTCTATGATTTTATATGATGATGATCATGATGATTATGATGGATGCATTTGATTTCCATGTTATGATGATGATTTTGATGTTATGATATGTGATGGATGCAATGATGATATGATAATGCATGGTCAATGATTTGATATGCTTTATGGATGATGGATTTGATTATGCAAATGATGTAATATTTTTTTGTAATGATGAATGATGTGATGCAAATGATTATGCAGATGATTTTGTTTTAGGGTCTTAAGCTTAAATGAGTGAATCTATCCAACTTCCAAGAGTTGTGGGAAGGTTGCCGTCAATTGATCATTAATTAAGTTAAGCTTCACAAAACCTGACATATTTCCCAATTCTTTGGGAAATCAGAAGAGACTTACTCATTTAAGCTTAGCGAACCACTTCCCTAATGCCACTATATGAAATGATTTTGATTATGCAAATGAGATGCAATCCAGTTGTTTTTTTGTTTTATGATGCAAATATTATAATGTGATGCATGAATGGATGAATGATGTAACTATATGAAAATGGCATGTTTTTGTTTAATGTCAAGTGTACTCAATCCATTGATAAGAGAGATAACCTCATTGTGAAATTATTGTAGCTTTGGAAACCTTATAGATACAAATGCAAGCTAACATGGATGCAATCTAACTTAACTATGCAAATATCGTATTCAAAAGTTGTCATTCGTACTAACCAATTTTTCATTCTTTTTATCATCATTGAGCCTTTCAAATGTTGAAAGTGAGTACAAGCATCGTTGGCATATTTTGGACCAAGATGACCTGAGTACTACTTTCATGATGTTTTAAAATTTCAAGTTAACACAAACATCTAAGTATAATTAAACTGAGATGACCTGAGCATTACTTGCGTAAACAGACAAGAGTTAATCTTTTTCCTATGCAAATTCAGAATGTCATCAGTGATACTTTGTAGTGCACGTCTCATGAAAAATTGCATAGTAATAATGATAAACTCACAAACAGCAGACAAAGAAAAATCATACTCCTTCCTTGCTCCTCTAGTTCGATACATCATCGAGGACTTGAGAGATATGATAACAAAAATCAAAGTAGAACAATTTGAAATTTCTTGTTTAACGTGATAAACCCTTGATTCAGAAAGATCACCATCCATTTGAAGTTTGTGTTTGTAAGATTAGTCTGAAAACTGTTTGCCTATTGGTTCAAGATCAAAGTTTATTTTCCCCTATTGAGTGTAGGATTTTGCCCCTAGTCCAAGGTGAGACATGACCATGACGACCAAGACCTAACCTAAAGACCTATCCTAGGGGCCTTGGGGGTTGATCAACAGATTAGCCTTGCCTATGTTATACACGCAAAGACCACGTAGTTCAACTGACGACATGACCAACATTTACAAGACAAAAATATGAACATAGTGGACACCTAAAAGACTGATCCAGATGTCTTAGGGGATAATCAAAGATCACCCTTGCCTACGTTCAAAGCTCAGAGATGACTTAGTTCGAATGAAGACTATGTTTTTGACCTGTTGACTTTTTGACCTATTTTTGGATTTTGACATGTTTTGAATGTTTTTGGGATTTTGATATGTTTTGAATGTTTTTGGGATTTTGATATGTTTTGAATGTTTTTGGGATTTTGATATGTTTTGAATGTTTTTTGGATTTTCATATGTTTTGAATGTTTTTGGGGATTTTGATATGTTTTGAATTTTTTTGAGATTTTTCAATTTTTTGTCCTTGAGAATGTACAAGAATTTGATCCAATGTAGGATGTGCCCCCAATGTGATACGATAAGACAAACTGATTTTTAGAATGGGTCGAGTAATACTAGGGGATACCATGATACAAACATTGGATCAAGCTATGAGGTGAACATGGATACATGACAGATGCAAAAGATGGAAGCATGATGGATGAATGTGATATGATATGACCAATTGAAGAAACAAGATGCCCCACAAAAAGAGGTAATGCAACCATGGATAACTGATAGATCAAAATGAAAGATTCACTGCTAAACATGTTACACATGCAACATATCTCTTGTCAAAAGATGATAATGGTTGATTGATTAAGATGCCAGGAATGATTGATTCCATAAGGCATAATTATGATAAGACTAATGATTGTTGATGATTGATTGACAAAAGATATGAGGATTGGATAATGTTTTACAGCTAGGCTCAAATATGATTTGCACGATAAGATTCAGGGTTGCAAAGGGACATGATGGCATAGATTTTGATAAGCTAGGAGATATGGAATGGAAGAATGAAAGGATAAGGATAATGAATGGGATGATCAAGATCAACTAGATAAGATACAGACACAAGGCCCAAGTATTTTTCCCCTATTCCTCATCAATACCAAGGATGGGAAGAAAGGATGTATTTAGAAAGAATGATGGAATATGGATAAGGTGAAGGATATGATACAGAAGATATGGATAAAGCATATAGGATAAGATATATGATGTTCAAGAAGATCCTTAACTTTGTCAAGATCAAAGGTGGAAAAGTAAGGAATGAGCATAAAAGGGATAATGACCATGAATGATAAGATGGACGAAACTTGTCCCTAAGTGTAGAGTGCAAGAGGAATATGGAAGATAGGATATGGATGATAGGGAGATGGAAGAAGGACTTAAGCATCAAGTTTCACAACCAAATATCTCTCGAATAAATGCTCTAATAAACCATGGCAATTGGAAATTGGACTCCTAAATGTTGGCAAATTTAGGGTATGATGGGATAATGGATAGGAGGTTGAAAGGTTTGTTGATGGATAGATGGAAAAGATGGCAAGATCAACATTGGCACACACCTTGAAGGGTGATGAAGTGATGGAGGAAAAATGGATTTGGAAGGGGATAGGCTTTTATATGGAAGATTGGAGGAAGCTTTTGGATTAGCAAAATTGGGTGCCGATTTAGATTCCATTGCTTCTATGAGACTTTTTGGAATCCACATGATTTTTGACTTTGATATTTTCTTTGTGGGCCTTTGTGGCCTTTGAGATTTTTCTCTTTGATTTATAGACCTTTGTGGTCTTAGAAATTTTTCTTTTTTCTTTGATGGGCCTTTGTGGCCTTTTTTATTTTTCCTTTGATTTTGGATCAAATTTTCTTTTATTTTTGCATGCCTCTTCGAGGAGACATGTTGATCCTTTGATACATGTGAATTTTGATATGGAATCTTTTGAAATTTGGCACCCAAATTTCTTCCAAGAGCAATAGGAGAGATGGATGGAGATGAATGGTATGGAGGTATCATGGATGAGTTGTTGGTGGTAGAATTTTGAAAGGGCATCAAGGATGTGTGCCTTTGTTGTTCTTGAGGAATAAGATATGAACCTAGGATAGAGGGAAGGTTTAATGAACTAGAATGAGGACCTAGGATAGATGGAAGGTTTGGTGGATTAGGATGAGGACCCAAGATACATGGTAGGTTTGATGGACTAGGAAACTTAGGTGTATAACCAAGGCCATGGTAATATGGGTTTTCTTGAGAAAAAAGGGGTTCTAGGATGCCTTGTTCATGAAGGCCTAATCCTTTGCCTTTGTAATTCATACTTTGACACAATCATGTACCAATGGGATATGTGTTGTTTGTGAAACAAGATGCGAGTCCATTTTGGGGAGGATATGATATGGATGAAAGGATAGGTGTTGGAAGTAAACTGGAGTGGATGAAGGTGGAGGATCCCAATTTGTAGGTGTGTGGTTCATGGATAGCTTGAATAGGTGTGATAGGATCTTTACATGGGGATGATGGAGTACTTTGATCTTGACTTGGAAGAAGATCACGAGGTGTAGAAGATGAAGTAGCTTGCTCTTCATTAGGTGTGGAATCATCATGCGGTGGTATGGAAGGTATATCTTGATCTTGAGAAGGATGAACATCCTCATGGAATGAAGGGATATCCTCGGATGGAAGCATATCTTGATCTTGATGAGGAAGTATATCTTGATCATCAGGTGATAGGACATAATTAGATAGGATGGAAGAACTATCATGCTCCTAGGATGCAATGGAATCTTGAGATGGTATGGATTCATTAGATGGGGTGAAAGAAGGACTTGGAAAGATACTTTTCTCTTGAGATGGAAGGGAGTCATCGTGGATGAAAAGTGAGAGGAGGGGATCATAATAGAATTCTTGAGAGATTAGGTCTTGGTCAAAGATTGGAAGAACTTGTGGAATTTTGGTGTCACTGGATGAAGTGGAAAGAATACTTTGATCTTGAGGTGCAGAGGGGTCTATGATAGCATGGTTTAGATTGAGAGATTGACATGAATCATTGGATGTAGAAGATATGATAGAAGAAGGTGGTTGTATGGAATCGTTGACTTGGGTGAAAGAATCCTGAGATTTATTTTGGCTTATGGGAGATGAAGATAGATGCATGACATGGTATGATTGTTAAATATCATTTGTGTTTGAGGACTGAGATTTGGGCTTCTCATTTAAATTTTTCAAAAATTCAAAGACATTGAACTTGGATGTAGTTGTTGGTGGAGAAGGTGTCATGTCCATATTTCTATTAGATGGATAGGAATAGATGTGTGGCTGCAAATTTCTTTCTATGGTTGTTTCCCCTTGCATATCCCAGATTTTTTGTTGAAGATTTTTCATTTGATGAGCTAAAGCATTCAATTGATCCTCATCTATTTCAGCCATGATGGTTTGAGTTTCAACTACTTTGAGGTTCAATGTTTTGATCTTCAATGGTTGGATTTTCAATGATTGGAATTTTGACGTTGGGAATTTCTATGTTGGGAATTTCACTACTTTGAGTTCCAATGTTTTTCGTTTCAAGTCTTTTTGTTTCAAGCTCTTTTTCTTTGAGTCTCCTCTTTTATGACCTCGTTTGAATGGGCATGCAAGTGTTATATTTTAGACTAAACTTTGATCTCTATTTGGAATAGTGCCAAGGATTACAACTAAGTCAAATAGAATGACAATTTCTATTAATAAGACTAAGTTTGATTCGATTGCATGACATAGTTTCATGATTAAAGGATGACAAGTCCCAAAGATGAAACTAGGTTGTACAAGCAAAGATGTGATGGATATTCATGATTTAGGCACCTTGAAATGTTTAGATCTAGGTTTAGTTTTAAAATTTCCACTTGTATAGGTTCTTTTCGACATGTTTAGACTTTTAAGGTATCTAAGGAATGATCTTGGACTCAGAGTTTTGATTCAAGAGATGTAATTAAGGTACTCAAAACATTAGAAAAGTCTTGGATTTTGACAATAGTACATCATGTATAACTCTAGATTGTTTTTGCAAGCTCTCTTGTAAAAATTGAAGGTTAACCTTTCTCTAAAGTTGTAGAGCATAGACAAATGTTTTTGATGTTGTTTTGGACTAAGAGGTTTGATCTTTGGTTTTCTAATCTTGACCTTTCGTGAAATCATCATGTAAACCACATATTTTGACTCTGTTTTTCCTAAGGAAAGGTTGAACACTGCTGAAAGGAATGGTTTTCTAAAGATGGATGGACCTAAGTTACTAACTTGTCTACCTCAATGAATGTATCACCTTCAAAATGTAACATTTTTTATGGTGTTTTGTTTGAGTTTCATTTTGAAGACACATCAAGCAGAATATACACTCCTAAGGTTGTGTAAGGTTGTATTCTTTTAGATTCCACACGAATTTTACCCCAACTGCACTATCTTTAGCAAATGAATTCAGAAGCTTGGCTACACGGGCTCCCCCTTACAATGCACTCTCTTCTTAGGCCAACCAAGCTTCTAGTACCCATGAAACTCCCATGGCGAACCGGTCACCTCTACTAAAAACTACGAGAATGTGGATGCCTTGGCAATGACTATTGTTGCACCAAAGAATAGATAAAGGATTTTGGAAAATCTACAACAAGGGTTTTAATTCAGACATTATGTTTGTAGGGAGTGACCCATGCGGCAAGAGTCCCTTTTGATCCATCTCGTCAGAGCCACCCGCATGATACTTGAACTTTCCTCAAGTATCCACATTTATATCCCTGTTGGAAGTCGCTTGGCTTTAGTGTGTTACCAGTTGGGTCATTCCCTTGGGTGATTACTTTTTCCCACAAGGTAGGCCCTCTAGGATAAACAAAAGCAAGCAAGTATACCCATAGTTTGATCGATATTTATTTCGCATGAATAAAGAGAGAACTCATGCCATATACTCCACTTACACTCGCACATAAACAAGAATGGGTCTAGCTTTTTAGATCACCCAGTTAAGGGGAGAGCATATTCCTACCATTCATCACATACAAAAGACATGGTGTTCATTAACCCATTAATTAAGCTATGTTCCTAACTTAACCAAAAGGAAACATGATATTTGCTAACCTTTTAATTAAGCTACGTTCCTATCTTAACCAAAAGGAAACAAGTGAATAACATCCAACCCCTACAATATGTTAGTAGTTTATGTTTTGAGTCTTTGACAACGAATTCTGGGAAAACCTGCAAATGCACAACACAGAATGTGAGTTTCTGATTTGGTGAAAAACTACAACAGGTGCCAAAATAGAGACAAGAGGCACCAAAATAGAGACAAGAGGCACCAAAACAAAGACAGAAAGCTCAAAAACAGAGTTAGACAAGACAGAACTCCCTGAAACAATTTACAAGAGGCTCCAAAACTCTAAAAGTGACCCAAAATGGTCCTGGAACAGGTGAAAACAGTCTCAGAACAACATGTAAGAGGTGCCAGAACAGGTGCAAGAGGCGCCAAAATAGGTGCAAGAGGTGCCAAAACTCTAAAAGTGGATTAGAATGGTCCCGGAATAGGTGAAAACAGTCTTAGAACAACTTGCAAGAGATGCCAAAACTCAAGCAAGAGGTTCCAAAACAGGTGCAACAGGTGCCAAAACTCTAAAAGTGGCCTAAAATGGTCCCATAACAGGTGAAAACAATCTTGGAACAACTTTCAAGAGGTGCAAAAACTCAAGCAAGAGGCGCCAAAACAGATTCAAGAGGCGCCAAAATAGAGAGACTTGATTTTTTTGAAAGTTTCTTGAAAATGGTCATATCTTGGTCATACGGAGGTCTTTTTCGGAGCTTTTTTTTTTAAATGGGGTAGAATTTCATAATCTATCCAATGGTGGGTTCCATTTTGGTGCAAGAGGCACCAAAACAAAGGCAAGAGGCACCAAAACAGAGACAAGAGGCACCAAAATAGAGATAGACTTGATTTTTTGAAAGTTTCTTGAAAATGGTCGTATCTTGGTCATACTGAGGTCTTTTTCAGAGATTTTTTTTAAATGGGGTAGAATTTCATAAGCTATGCAATGGTGGGTTCTATTTTGGTGCAAGAGGTGCAAAAATAAAGACAAGAGGTGCCAAAACTCCAGAAACAGTCTACAATGGTCCTGAAACAGGTGAAAGTGGTCCCGAAACAACTTGCAAGAGGCACCAAAACTCAAGCAAGAGGCGCCAAAATAGGTGCAAGAGGCACAAAAACTCTAGAAATAGCCCAAAATTTCCTCAAAATAGGTGCAAAAGGCTCTTAAGTCTCAAATTTGAACATGCAATCATGAAATTTGCAAAAAGGTTAGAAACAAGTGAGGAAAAGGCCCCACAGTGGGTGCCATTTTGTGCGTGTGTTGAATGTGAAGAGATTCAAATGTCAACACAAACCTTAATGAGATAGTTTACATTAAAATTTTGAAGCAAGTAAAACTACTCTATTCATAATATAATCAAATCTTTCAAATATGTATCATTTTACTCTATTTCTAGGGATTTATTAAACCGTTTGGCCCTCAGATTTCTATGGGCACAAAGGTTGTTAAAATGACTACCTAGAAAACAAGATTTGATGCTTAATATGCAAGATAAGATGATTTCTATGTGTAAATGTGTGTTGGAATGATTAGTGGTATGCTTCTAAATGAAACAAGACGATGAAAATGATGATGAATACGATGATAAATGAAGGATGATGTTGATGATGAATGAACAAGTGGAGATGAGTGATATGATATGAAACTATAATAAACTATCCATGATTATGCATACGTTCAAATACAAACATAAAACAAACTAACCTAAAATGTAACTATGATGCAATGGGGATGATAAAATGTAACTATGAAGCAATTAATTAATCTAAGATGAGAATGCAAAGTAACACATGATATGAAAACTAAGTATAAGACTCCATGAAAGCTCCAAGCTCCTATGATAAACCTGCATAGTAACTTTACTCAAATTGTGTATGATAAATGCTAAGGAAAGAGGGTGTATTTATAGGGTTTCTCAATCATTTTGTGAGGTGGCACCTATCAACGGTCTAGATTCGAAGGAGAAATAATAGATGGTGGAGATGAAAGGAATCAGGATGTTGTCCCCTTGACCAAAGACAACATGCCATGTGTGTGGAGAGAATCCTTTTGACCAATTGGAAACATGCCAAAAGGATGGGAGACCCAAGTGTTCAAATGTGGAGAGATTCAAATGTCAACACAAACCTTAATGAGATGGTTTACATTCAAATTTTGAAGCAAGTAAAACTAATCTATTCGTAATACAATCAAATCTTTCAAATACGTATCATTGTCCTCTATTTCTAGGGATTTATTAAACTGTTTTTCCCTCAGATTTCTATAGGCACAAAGGTTGTTAATATGACTACCTAGAAAATGAGATTTGATGCTTAATATGCAAGCTAAGATGATTTCTATGTGAAAATGTGTGTTGGAATGATTAGTGGTATGCTTCTAAATGAAACAAGATGATGGAAATGATGATGTTGATGATGAATGAACAAGTGGAGATGAGTGATATGATATGAAACTATAATAAAATATCCATGATTATGCATACAATCAAATGCAAACATAAAACAAACTAACCTAAAATGTAACTCTGATGCAATGGGGATGATAAAATGTAACTATGAAGCAATTAATTAATCTAAGATGAGAATGAAAAGTAACACATGATATGAAAACTAAGTATAAGACTCCATGAAGGCTACAAGCTCCTAAGATAAACCTACATAGTAACTTTACTCAAATTGTGGATGATAAATGTTAAGGCAAGAAGGTGTATTTATAGGGTTTCTCAAGCATTTTGTGAGGTGGCACCTATCAATGGTCTAGATTCAAAGGAGAAATAATAGATGGTGGAGATGAAAGGAATCATGATGTCCCCTTGACCAAATACAACATGCCATGTGTGTGGAGAGAATCCTTTGACCAATTGGAAACATGCCAAAAGGATGGGAGACCCAAGTGTTCGAATGTGGAGAGATTCAAATGTCAACACAAACCTTAATAAGATAGTTTACATTCAAATTTTGAAGCAAGTAAAACTACTCTATTCGTAATACAATCAAATCTTTCAAATACATATCATTGTCCTCTATTTCTAGGGATTTATTAAACTGTTTGGCCCTCAGATTTCTATGGGCACAAAGGTTTTTAAAATGACTACCTAGAAAATGAGATTTGATGCTTAATATGCAAGCTAAGATGATTTCTATGTGCAAATGTGTGCTGGAATGATTAGTGGTATGCTTCTAAATGAAACAAGACGATGGAAATGATGATGAATACGATGATAAACAAAGGAGATGTTGATGATGAATGAACAAGTCGAGATGAGTGAAATGATATGAAACTATAATAAACTATCCATGATTATGCATACAATCAAATGAAAACATAAAACAAACTAACCTAAATTGTAACTATGAAGCAATTAATTAATCTAAGATGAGAATGCAAAGTAACACATGATATGAAAACTAAGTATAAGACTCCATCAAGACTCCAAGATCCTAAGATAAACCTACATAGTAACTTTACTCAAATTTTGGATGATAAATTCTAAGGCAAGAGGGTGTATTTATAGGGTTTCTCAAGCATTTTGTGAGGTGGCACCTATCAACGGTCTAGATTCAAAGGAGAAATAATAGACGATGGAGATGAAAGGAATCAGGATGTTGTCCCCTTGACCAAAGACAACATGCCATGTGTGTGGAGAGAATCCTTTGACCAATTGGAAACATGCCAAAAGGATGGGAGACCCAAGTGTGTGAAACAAAGACCCATGTGCTCCAAATTTGTTGGAAGTGTGGGGGAATAAATCCATGTGCTTTTTCTCATTGGTGGAAGTGTGTGAGGATAATTCTAATTAATAATTAGGCTTATTTATTTTCATGTGACCTTTATGAGGTGGCACACAAAAAGTTGTAGAAATGTGCTCTAATTCTTAATCAGGATTAAGGAAGGTTAATTAAATAAACACGTTTAGGGTATTTTGTTTATTTAATTATTTAGAAGAATGTGATTTTGGAGAATTAAAAGAAGAGTGAACAATATAACTAAAGTAAGACCTTATTTAGATGTATTTGAAGTATTAATCAAATAGGTTGTATTTAATTAACTGAATATAATGACCGTTTTTAGGTGTATACACTATGCATGACCTTTATGAGATCGTATAGGGTAGAAAATAGAAAAATGTTGAAAATACAAAAAATAAAAGAGAAAGAAAAATAATATGTCCTATAGTGAAAACCATTTTAGTGGCGCTTTGGATAAGTACCATGGTGAAAAACTAGCAAATAGGCACCATGTGTAGTCAGCTTCCGCTCTACCACCTATCACCATTCTATCTAATTTTGTCCATAATACCCTAAGCATATAATCCTTCATAATAAAGAGATCTCTCATAGCCTGGAATTGAGTAATACGTAGCATCAAAAACTTATCATATTCAATCGGCCATAAAAATTGGTCCTATTTCAGAAAGGGGGTAATTCTCAACCTAAGGTTTCAAATGGATCCTACACATGGTATTTGGGGACGTTATCACAAAAATTCAAAAATTATCAACATCCAAAAAACATCAAAAACCCAAAAACACTCAAATATCCCTTAAAATTTCCAAAAACATTCATAAAAAGTTAAAAAATCCAAAAACAGTTTCAATCAATACAGTCAAACTATGACGTCTCTGTGTTTGTCATGTAGGAAAGGACATCATCGATGAGCCCCCGAGGCATTAGTTATGTCCTTTAGGTTCCGTCGAAATTAATTTTTTATCTTAGTCCAAGTCTCATAAATAAGGTATCATTGATCACCAATACAATCGAACTATGATGTCTTTGTGTTCGTCACATAGGCAAGGCCACCATCGATGAGCCCAGGAGGCATTATGCCAGTCCCTTTAGGTTTTTTCATGAGTAAGTCTTGTGTCATAGTCCAACTTGCATAATAAACTGTTATTTTTTAGAGAACTGACATGTTGAACACAAACACGATACCTTACACGAAATCAAGCTTAACAAATCAACAAAACAACAAGATGGCACTACCCAAATAAGCCTTCAAACTAGCTGATCAAAGTTTCCCATCAAATCAAAAATCATTTTTCTTATACAGGATGTGACATTATTGAAACCAGACCAGACATCTTATACAAAATGTTTTATTCCTTAAATCAGCCATAATCTTTTTTATCATGTACTTATTGGTAGACAAGAAGATATAAAAGTTTGTTGACTTATTTGTTTAAGTTAATATATCTTGTATTTTATTTATATTATGTCATACTCCTAAGATGCTCAATGATATCCACAAGTGATTAGAGCGATGATGATGGATTATGGTGTTTCTTTCTATTGATTTTTTTCTGCAATTTTTCTGGGTAACACGACTAGGGAAACTAAGGTCCTTGTGTGTGATTGGGATTCTATTTAGCATAATCTAAACATCCTATACAAGTTAAAGTCCAATATAATGATTTCTTGCATCTAGATAAACATGCTCTATAGTCATTTCCTCACACATTCCTACAAGGTTCTATTGTCACTAATTGGAATCAAGACACTCCTTGTCTGATATGTCTGAATCTTTGACAAATGGATGCTTTTGTTACCAATTTTTGTCTCAACTTGGTGTACATTTTCCACTTTTCCATATATCTTATCTTCAACAAACAAAAACAAAACCTACCTTTGCAATTCATGCTTAGGTATGCATACATCTGCTTGTTCCATGTCCCATAATTAAATGCTCTATGATGATAAAACATGCACTGCTAAAAGCTCAAGTACTATCAATCATCAATCTTGGTTCAGATGAATGATCCATTTAACAGTTCTTCACTCCTTACTAACATTTTCTTCTAGTCAACATTTCTTTTGTCAATCCTTGCACTTAAACGCATCACATCATCTTGTCAAAAAATTTGGCTCATTATCTAGAAGTTTCACCAAATTTCTCAAGGGGGCGCCATGTTATCTTGTCATCGTTGGGGCATACCAAGGCATCTCCTCAACTATTTTTTTTATTTCTTTGACATAATGCTATAAACATGCACTATATCAAAGAGGGGAAAAATGTAGACACCTGAAATCGTCCTGACCTGTGAACAACACTATTTGACTAACTTTCACCCTTCTTCCCTAAATGATTAAATAATACATTATTATTTAATTATTATCAAATTTTATGTTCGTCTATTAATTAAGTAATTTAATATTATTTAATTGTTTCATCCTCAATCATCATTTATGACTAATTAAATAAATCATATTTATTTAATAAAGTCTGGATTTAACCTTATTCATTTCTAACTAATTAAATAAATCATATTTATTTAATAAAGTCCTTATTTAACCTTATTCATTTCTGACTAATTAAATAAATCATAATTATTTAATAAAGTCTTGATTTAACCTTATTCCTCCAGATTAATTAAATAAACTTTAATCAATTAATTATATCTCTAACATTACTTATTCTTCTAATTTAAATAGTTATCATTAATTATTTAATTAATCTACTTTCCCTCTTCTAAACTAAATAATTAACTTTATTATTTAATTCTCCAATATTCACTCAACATGATCTATTAATAAATAAAATTTTGTTTATTAATTCAATCTTTGTTTGCATATTCCTCTCAAGATTAATTAATTATTTAATTAATTAATTATCCTCACACATTTTGATTGATCAAATCACATCCAGTGATTATCCAGTCTGATGTGCTAACCGATCAATCATTTCCACCAATTATTCCAATCTGACTAATTAATATATTCCTTTCCACTTATTGGTCTAATCCCACTAATTAATATATCCATTTCTACTGATTATTCCAATCCCACTAATTAATATATCAAATTTCTATTGATTATCCAATAAATTCCCTTGATTGGATTAATCAAGTAAATTAACTACTCAATCTATTTCCTCACAACAGACATTGACTGTTGATCTTGATCTCTGATCTTTACATCCAGATCGTTCATTTGAGATAAGCATTTCTATAAAAGAAGCCTTCTTCTCATATTTTTAAACTAACCACAAATTCTCAATATTTGGCATCCTTCATCATACTACAACATTTGAAGCTTGAAGCAATGCTTAGCATACAAAATTTGAGAGCAATATTCAAGGATACAAATGGAGAGGAACAATGAAGGTGATTCAAAAATAGTATCAAAAGGAAGGTGAATTTGTATCATTTGTTTACATTTCTATGTTGCTTTCGTTCTTCATTGAAAGATTTGATTCGAGTTTAAGTATTGAACTCATAGTTCAGTGGTTTCTTTGAATAGATTTATGCTTAATGTTTATTAAAGCTGTGGATTTAAAAAAAAAAAATCCTTCAAGCTCCCTTCAGGTTGATTATATTTTGCTAAGTCTGGCCCATGCCCTATACATTTAAATATCTTCGGTCCCGCTTTTTTGAAGAGCTTCACCCGCTATCGCCATGTGTCCACCGTGCGCTCCTTGCAAAGATCTCCTCCCTTGCTTCTTCGGCGAGCTCTGCCATGCTTCCATGTGTCAACAGTGCGGGCCTTTGAACGCTTGCTTCCATTCACTTCCTTACCAAGCTCCATTTGTGTGCCATGTAGCATCAATCCGCAAACACTTTTTGGCGGACCCCACAATTAGCGCTCAGGACGAACTTCTCCACGTGTCTTCTCTGCAGGGAGTCTCATCGCTGGGAAGGGAGGAATGAACGACAAGCCCCGTCATGACGCCACATGTCCTAACCAACGCTATGGGCCAGTGACACGTATCTGCATAGGAATTTTGTTGCTTCTACATTAGGGCCACCATCATCATTTGCAGGGGATGTATCTAGCTTGAAGGCAACTACATTCTATGGCTCAAAATATTTTCTATTGCAACGGCCTGGGGAAATCATTGCGATGGACATCATTTCTCTTTCCAAGGAATCTTTTATGTTACTGGCTTTTAGGTGGTAGGATGTTCTCTATAAATATTGCTTCTTCTATTTGAAAAGAAGTTCAGAACATACACAGAAAAATAGTGGAAAGACACCAGGCCTTTTGTATTGTTTTTTATTATTGTATTAAGACTCACAAACTATGCCATTGTTGTTCGACCTTTCAGTTTCTTAGCTATTTGATAAAACATTATATTGTGCCATCATTGTACTACATAGTTTATTTGCAAAACTTCTATGATTTCAATATAAATTTGTTGATTTAGACCATGTCTTGGACTCCTCTTTTCAGTAAATGTGTATGGGAGTTATTTTATGTTATTGAATAGATTATTTGGGTTTTCATCTATGATTTTTTCTATTCTAGGACATGCGAATTGCTAAACGGGCCCTTAAATCCCTTCCTAAAGGGAGATTTATCGTGCCCACACCTACATTTTGGTGCATCACCTTAGGTTAGATCTTTATTTTTTATATCTGCTTATGTTTGTCATTCCAAACCCCCAATTACAGGAGTTGGCTTCTTTAAAAATCTAGAGGTCACTCAGTTTAGCACAATTGGTCCCCCATTAACTAGATTTCCCATAAGGTTGTTGCTTGTCAATTTTAGGCATCAATAGTTTCTTTTTCTAGCACACCTAGTGGGACTTGTTTTTAATGTATCTATTTTCAAAGTGGGTGTATGAGTCATCAGCCTGTTACTAGATCCCAAATAGTGAATAACCTTGGCCTGCTAGTGCCACCACTAGTAACAGTACGAACTAGAACCCATCTGGGAAATGTTCTAATCCCTCCACCAGCCATGTTGTCGATTGCTAAAATAAATTACATGGTATGGGATGTCAGAAACCCCCTTATAGCACTAGTAGCACCCATTCTTTGGGCCTCTATCCTAGCCTCTACTCTAAAAGTTGTACCAAAATTCACCGAGGAAGGCTCAAAAACACCATCTGAACACCTGCAAGATGTGGTGGACGTGTGTTTGGTGCATGGTGTTACCGATCAGAATGGCACGCTAAGGTTTCTCATAGCATCCTTCAAATGCAAAGTGTTGGATTCGTATAGCACTTTAGGAGCCAATACCATTGGTACCTGAGATCAACTCAAAGACCCTTTTGACAAGAGATTTTCAAATAATGGAGATTGGTCTTCGTTATATCATCAGCTAGAAACCATAAAGTAGGCCCCTCACGAAGCCATGACTGACTTCAATGCCCAATTCCACACAACTTGGTAGAGGATCCAAGCTACTATTCGCTTATCAGCTGAGTTGGCATTCATGTTCTACTTGAAATCCATCAATGCCGACATCTCAATGATGATCCAGTCCCTTGGTGGAATCACTCTACCAGATGCATACAACATCATTGTTAAAGCAGAGAACAACCTGATTGATGCCAGAAAGCTACCGCCTTGGCCTGCTATGCCTATATTTCCAGAAATATCGGCTCCTGCCCAAGAGATGGAGTCTAACAGTGTGTCCACTCCTCCCCAATCTATGTACACATATCCAAGCACACCATAGAATGTTGCTCCCATGTCTAGCTCTTCAAAATATGAGATGAACGATGTCAAGGAGCTATTGTGGACCATCTCAAATGAAATAACTACCATCAAGCGGAATCAGTTTGCGCCTCCAAAGCCAACCTACCAAAATTATCAAGGCAAAAGATCTTCCTACTAGCAAAATTAGTTCCAAGGAGGCCCACGCACAAATCTAGAGACTTAAACAACTAATCAGATGGTGCCAGTCCCTACTCCGCTATAGAATGTTCACCCAAGCTCAAGTAGAGAGCTAACGCCGGGGCAAAATAACCTCACTAATGACATCAATCCCTGGTGCTTCCCCTATAGTGACGCACATATGCCCTGAAACTACTTGTGCAGCAATCTACAACAAAAGGTGGTGGAACAGTGTAGCCAAGGCACAGTGTCAAACCCTGGAGGTTATGTATATGTCTCTCCCTAGATAGAAAATGTGGTACTCACCATGCAAATGCAAGGGATGTCTGTGGAGCAAGAGACAGATATAGCTCTAGATCACGTGCTCTTCTCATTGATGGAAGAAGAAGAGGTGATGTTTGCAAATGATGCATCCACATCGAAGGCCCCACAAGTGTAGTTCGATTACAACTCTCACTCTAAGAGGAGATTCACGAGTGAACTAGTCATCCCACAACCCAAAGGTGTCTCCAACCAAACCCCTAGTACCTCTGCAATTGCACAACAATTTCAGCCGCGAAGGGAAATTGTTATAACAAGGGCTAAGGAATAGAAGCCTTTGAATCTACCACTATTCAATGTGGTGGATCAATTTAAAAAATCCTCTACTAATGTGTCCCTTTGGGATATCTTAGTTATTCCAGAGCAAAAGTCATTACTGCAGAAGGCCCTTTGGGAAGATGCGGTTATTGATCCAACGAAGCATTTACTCATGGGAAAGGTTGTTGATTCATCACCTCTAGCCAAAGTCCTCACAAATAGTACAAAGGAAGCCTCTACCAAAGTTAGAGATAAGTCGAAACCAAAACCCTTTTTCCTAACTGTTATTATGGGTAAAAAACTGCTGCACAATTCTATGATTGACTCTAGTGCTAGTACCACAGTCATGCCCAAGTAGATAGTTGAAGCCTTAGGACTTAGTTATGAACCTTTAAAAAGAGGGGTTATGCAGCTTGATGGGAACAAATTTGAAACCGTAGGTTTCATTAAGAACCTCCCCTTGACTTTATTCTCCTGCCCAAGTATCACAGTTCCACAAGATACCGTGATCATAGACATTCCCCCCATGTTCGATCTTTGCTTATCCTAGGAATTCACTTCCAAGATAGGTGGATATCTTTCCTTAGATTGGTCACACTTGATCCTTAGGACCAAACACAGAGCTAAAATGAAGATAATATTTGAACCTCTACATTTGGAACATGTAGCAGATGAAGCCATGATCAACTTTGACGCCGCTCATACCTCTATCACCAAAGAGGAAATGTATTGTACTAAGCTACTAGAGGATGAAAAAGTGACCAAAGACCGGACCAATCAAGAAGAGGTCCTCTTAAGTGAATATATAGACATTGATCCTTTCAACAATTATCATGCCACCAGATTGGGGACTTATGTCATCTATGATGAAGATCGAGTGATCCCGAAGGTCGTCAAGGAATCTGAGAATTTTCTAGCCTCAAAGAAATGGATGTTGCATTTTGATTAAGCAAGATACGAAGTTGGTGCAAGAGCCGGGATATGTTTGACATCCCCATCCAATGAAAATACACTCAGGTCCTTCTTCTTCCAGTTCACCTATTCAAATAACGAAGTTGACTATGAAGGCCTAGTGCAAGGTCTAAGCCTTGCAGAGCAGATGGACATTAAGCAAATAATGGTGTTTGGAGAATCCGAGCTAGTAGTCAATCAAGTCTGGGGGCTTTCCATAACCAAGAATGTCTACATGAGATCCTATTGGCATAGAATCTGGGACCTGATCGAGGGCTTTGAATCCTTCAATATCCAGATAGTTCCTAGAGAGAAAAATGAAGATGTGGATCACATGGTAGCAATTGGATCTCAATTTGATCCTACTTCTAGCTTAATTCATAACATACACTTTGTGCGAGTGATCATCTGACCTAAAATCCTAGATAATGACCAGAGTTAGCAAGTGTTTGAAAGTGATGAACACATCGCCTCATTCATCTAACAATCGAGAGATTTTGTTGAGCAACTCCAACCGAAGATTGTTGAGGCCTATGAAGGAAAAATTATTCAGTTGAGGTCCAATAAGAATCCAAAAGGATTGGTCACTCTTGAAAACCTATTTGATTGTGATGATGTGAGGAATGACAAGAGGAATTTTGTAGCAGACAAAAGTGACTATGCAAATCTTCAGGTCAGATATGGAAGGAGACTTAAGGTCGGAAAAGATGTCCCACATCAAGATAAAGAGAGACTCATCCATTTCTGTGAGAAATATGGAGTAGTGGCCTAGTCATATGATGACCTCAAGGGATACGATCCTGAAATCATCCAACATACTATAGAACTAAAAAAAGGTGCAAAACCAGTCTTCCAAAAGCAAAGGTTAGTTAATCCAAAGATTGAGGCATTAATGGTGCAAGATCTGACAAAGCTAATTTAGTCTTGGATAGCCTTCTTGATCAAGCACAGTACATGGGTATTCATCCTTGTTCCAGTCTGAAATAAGAATGGAGACATCCACCTATGAGTTGATTTCCAAGACCTAAATAGAGCATCCCTAAAGGACCACTAGCCCTTGCCTTCCATGGAGTCTATCTTACAAATAGTGGCTGGATCAGAGATGTTTTCTCTGCTAGAATTTTTCTCCGGTTACAACCAGATTCGAGTAAAAGAGGAGGACCAACACAAAACAACATTCACTACGAAGTAGGGAATGTTTTCCTATGCCAAAATTCCTTTCGGTCTCTCAAATGTAGGAGCTACCTTCTAGTGGGCAATGGATATTGTTTTCGTGGAATTTATCAATAAGGTCATCTTGGTCTACCTGGATGATCTTACAGTGTTCTCTAAGAGTGAGGATGATCACTTTGATCATCAAGAAATGGTTTTCAAAAAATGCCAAGAGTTCAAGATATCCCTAAACCCAAAAAAACATGTTTTCAGAGTGTCGCAAGGCAAACTATTGGGACATGTAGTGTCCAAAGATGGAATTTCAATCGATCTAAAGTAGGTGAAGGAAATCAGAGAACTTCCCCTACCATTTAACAAGAAAGGAGTCCAGTATTTCTTGGGCAAGGTAAACTTTGTGAGAAAAATCATTTTTTATTTTACAGGAATAATTAGAACCATCACCCTGATGCTCAAAAAGGATCAGTTGTTCAAATGGACAAAAGAAGCTAGAGAAGTCTTTGAAAACGTTAAGAACATTATTTCTTTGGCTGTTGTGCTAATAAATCCAAACCTATCAAAGGATTTTCATAATGTATGTATTCAGTAGAAAATCCAGCATCGCTACTATTTTGACCTAGAAGGATGATGAAGGAAAAGGAGAACACCCGATATCATTTCACTCCTAGACCTTAAAGGATTATGAGATGAACTAAAACTTCATAAAAATGAAATAATTTTCCATTATTAAGGGACTCAAGAAGTTCTAACATCTTATATCCTACAACAAGGTGGTTGTATCTGTCACACATTCCAATGTGCGGGAGTACATCATGGAGGGAGAAATCACTGAAAAAAGGGCCAATTGGATCACTAAGATCCTCAAATATGATATTGAGGTTAATACCACAAAGACCATTTAAGGAAGAGGATTGTGTGAGTATTTGGCACATGATGAAGAAATGGCAACCGAAGAGGAGCACCCCAAGCTTGTTCTAACAAATAAATATGAGTCCAAAGACTACTAGTTGGCAGACAGAGTAAGATTCATGCATATTGGAAAATACCCACCAGGCCTTCCTTCTCAGAAGAAAAGGTTCTATAGATTGAAAAACAACAGATATGCACTCATTGAAGGGGTCCTTTTCAAAAGGAACTTCAATGGAATTCTTCTACGGTGTGTCACTACAGAGCAGGCGAGGAAAATTCTTGACACTTTCCATAATAGTCTCGCAGGCGTACATTTCTCCACAAAGACCACCACCATAAAAATTATGTGTAGGATATTTCTAGCCTACACTATTCAATGACTTGCACTCTTTGGTTAAGGCCTACAAGGAACGCCAATTCTTCACTGGAAGAAGGAAAAACTCATCAATGCCCCTAAATCCAATAGTGACTGAGGAACCTTTTGCACGATGGGGCCTTGATTTTTTCGGGATGATTAATCCCACCTCTAGCGCTAGACACAAATGGATCCTCATGGCTATAGACTACTTTACCAAATGGGTCAAGGCTATGCCCCTAAAAAATGCGACGGAGGCAGAGATTGTGAATTTTCTTGAAGAACTGGTAATGAGGTTCGGCCCGCCAAAGACCATCATCTCTGATAATGCTAAGGTTTTCTTTGGTTCAAGGGTATGTCAATTTGAGCTTAATCATGGCATATTCTTAAAAACATCTTCAAACTACTACCCGCAGGGAAATGGTCTAGCCAAGTCGACTAATAAAAAATTAGTTTGGCTCATTAAAAGAATCAGGTCAGAACATCAAAGAGAATGGCATAAGAACCTTCGGGTGGTGCTATGGGCAGACCAGATAACCCCTAAGCAATTCCTCAAGACTTCGTCGTATGAGTTGGTGTACGATAAGGAAGTGCTATTGCCCATCTCCATAGAGATTCTTGCACTACAGCTGCTCAAGTCTCTGGAAGTTGAACATAACGAAGCCATGGAGGTTTGGTTGGCTGAGTTACTGGAAGTACAAGAGAAAAGAGAAAAATCCCTGACAGCCATGAATAACTGCCAATAGGTGGTTAAAAGGTGGTTTGACAAGAAAACCTCAAACCAGGGTCTAAAATGCAGAGACCTAGTGCCAAAGTTCAATGAGAGGGCCTCAAATCCTAGCCAACATGGAAAATTTGATAGACTGTGGGAAGGCCCTTTTAGAATAATTCAATGTAAGCAACATAAAGCATTTGAATTAGAAAATATGGAGAAAGAAGCATTGGGGATTCCAGTTAATGGAATCCACCTCAAATTGTTCAATTAAGCTTCGTTAACTATCTTTCCTGTGTAAATATGTAATTATTGTAAATTTTCTTTTGTTCTTTTGTTTGGTCAGTCTTTCCAAAGCAACCCATAATGAAAAATTGAAATGAACC
The DNA here is from genome assembly GCA_007258455.2 of Sequoia sempervirens. Taxonomy (NCBI): domain Eukaryota; kingdom Viridiplantae; phylum Streptophyta; class Pinopsida; order Cupressales; family Cupressaceae; genus Sequoia; species Sequoia sempervirens. The sequence goes on along the minus strand of VDFB02131934.1, from coordinate 151,247 downwards.
CATATGCATAATTTGAAAAGGAACTCATAGAAGCAGAGAATGGAACCATAATGCAAAAATAGAGAAGTAAAAGAGATAGAAATTTAATAAAAGTATATTCATTAGATGGTATTATATACTTTGATATTACACTTCCAAAATGGATCTAAGGCCATACTTTTCAAGTATATCTATATATACTATGCAATTTTTTCATATATTTGTTTAAAGCCTTTTCTAGGAGTATATATAAAAAATGAAAAGAGGGAATTCATTCTTCAAGCAGGAGCATCAATAGAGTCGGCAGCATCAAGAATAACATCATCATCTACTTCTGGAACGGTGACAAGAGCATTAGCGACAATAGGTACGTCAGCAGCAGCAATTGCGAATGGTGGAGGAAACATCAGGTTCCTGAAATCAGTATACCAATCGACATCATAAAATAGCACCACATTGTAGCAGCGCAGAAGGAAGTGGCATGCACGGGTGACCCTCTTGCGGTGCTCTCCAATTGACAGAATACAAAATCCGCTCAGAAACGATACCCATCGCACCATTGCATCTTCTTCTATGTGTCTACGGAGGTCGCTCACCTTGGGAAGACTGAGGCCATAGACCGCATTTGTAACGACCTCACCAAGGCCACCGAGGTAGCACTTTGGAAAGATCTCCATCGTCAGGCATAGAATCATCTGCTTAAGGACCTGAATATCAAGCAAAGAAGCAACAAAATGTGAGAAAACATCAATATTGACCATATACTTGTCTTCGTACTCTATACAGTCCCTACCCAGTATCCACTTCATTGCTATGATAGCCAATGAGTGCTTGTTCTTCATCATTCATTTCAAATTCCTAGAAATTTCTCCTAAAAAAGCTTTATGTGACTTATTGCTAGTGAGCCTAATCAAAGTATTCATGACTCCTATCTCTACCCAACTACCAAATGCTAATTCTTCCCAATCACTAAGTGCAATTCTATTGTTGCCTTTGTGTCTATTTATAGAAATAGATAGGATACTTGCATACCATAACCATGATGCTAATCAAGTATTAACCTAAAAATCCCACCAAGAGCTAGCTCGAATTTCCCACCTAGTTGTGTCTACTATGTACGAATTGTTGCATGCAATGTTAAGAAGTAATTAAGTAGCCAAAATTGGTGGCAGTCCTAAGTGGTAGTCTGTACGTCCAAGTGTTGATGTGTCACACTATGGTCATTTTCCTATTTCCAAGGACGAATTCAAATCTTTTTGAGTACTCATTGCATCTTTGGCTTAATCATTCTTTTTAGGATATTAATTGTAAAGCATGCAAAAGGTTTTGTATGCCTTCAATTTTCGGCTCAATTTCCCAAGAAATCATGTTGTAGGACATGATGACTAATTGTCATAATGAATTGTTGTCTTTTCAAAAGGGCAAGCAATTCAATTTGCATGAGCAAGGGAGTTGGCGGTACATGTCGAATTTAATGCAAAAAGGAAACCATTATCTACAACTCCAAGTAAGAAAAAGATAAGCGTCGCATGCAAAATAACTACATTGTGAAAAGCTTCTTGAGTATGCTATTCAATGCAAAGAGTTTTTGAGTGCAGAATTGGTGAAGAACACAAGTAAATTACGGTAGGTTTGAGCATCGTAAAAATCCACAGCACCAAGAAATGGCCCAAAATCCTTAGATGGAAGCGCAAGGAGAGGTGACCCAAAAAAAAATTTGACGCCATGCTCATGGCACCAATAGCCAATATTTTTAATGATACCTCTTCTGCTTCACCTAGGATACCAGAGAAGCCAAAGTGGATTCGCACGCGGGCCACAGAAAAGAAAGCTCTAAGCAGGGACCAAACTCAGATAATGGAAGAATGGGATAACATTCGCGATCCCATCCTCAAAACTAACCCTAAGAGTCTTAGGGCAGCATCTTGTGAAAGAAAGAAAGTGGCCACTAACGAACATCATTTGGTGTACAAGCTATGGTTATGCGATTTCCCGCAGTATATGGTTCCTTTTGTGCATTACTGCCCGAAGCTAGTTCATGAGGGCATTCAACATTTTAACCCAGATACTAGTGCCATTGAAGGCCGAGAGCTGAGGGTTATAATTAGCGTGGAGGCTATTAGGAACATGCTATGCATCCCTGTAAGAGGATCTAGGGTAGAAAAGATGGAGTCATTCACTCCAGAAAAAGGGGACAATTATTGGAGAGGCAAAGATCTTGCTATGGACTTTTATAACTAGGAAACAAAAAGGCCTCAGGAAGATTTGGCAAAGTTTCCATAGATTTCGGTTGCACACAACGCTTTTAATGAACTTGCAGGAAGCCTTCTCTATGATGGATTTTGTTTGCAGCATGGGCGAGGACAAGTTTATTGAAGCATTTCAACTGGGTCTGGGTTTTCAGTTGAGGAAGCAACATTCCTTATTCTGGTATGACTTTGCGGAAGTCATTGTCTGAGAAATGATGAGCCAAATCAACAAATACATAACACAGCATTAGTTCAGGTTTCCTTCTCTCCTTGCTCATATTTTTTTACACTAGAACCCTAACTTCTTTAAAAACATATGAGGTTAGCTATTTTTTATGAGAAGGGAGTAAGAAGGTTGGTTTCTATATGGACTCCTCTCCTCTCTGCAACATATGACTATTATGCATTCTCAGATTGTTTCTTGACTCTGATTCTATGAGACTTTAGCGAGGATGGGAATCTTTATCAGCGTTCTACTGAGCAGACAGGGTGGATGCAGAGGTTTACTCCTCCTTGCGATTGGTTTCTCGGAGAAGATTTCACATTCATTAGGATGTATGGATTTATTGAGGAATCATTCCAGCTCCTATCATGCATCAAAAATAGGGTGTTGGTCCTTGAGATGTTCCAGCAAGTGTCAATTATTTACAATAACTTTTGTTGAGGGAAGAACAAGAAAGTGTTTTTCTTCTGCCCATTAAGCTTCAAAACAGTGGTTATGGAAAAGCAGACACATGGTCTACTAGAGGAAAAGCTGACTCATCTGGGGCTAGTATTGATTTGCGACAAATGGAAATGTAACCCTGACAATGACTTAGCAAATTTCAATGTCAGGGTAACTCACATCCCCCTACCTTACTGGGAAAAGCAGCAGAATCCATTGTCTGAATAGGATGATCTATTCATAGACCTAGTTCACATTCATACAGAGGATAGGAGGCTGACATGGCTCAATTTCTATTTCCCTTTAGTGAATTTTAATGATAAGTGCCAAATGGGGGCCACCCTTCGTAATGAATTGGTCAAGCAGTGGCAATGGAGTGAGGAAAAGATTAGAGGTTTCTGGATTTATTGTCAAGAAACCCAATGCCCTGATGCCCCATTCCACGAGGCCAACAAGGATGACAAGTTCGATGATCTATGAAACAATGTGCATGAAGATACTGATGCAAGTGATGATGAGGATATTGACCTAGGGGAAGCTAAGAAATATATAGCGCAAGGAAAGGAGGTGAAATAGGCCCAAGTGTAAAAGAAAGAAAAAGTGACAAAGCAGCCTAGCAAAACTTCTTCAAGGGTGTGGGTGAATATATCGCATTTGGGAGCCTCACAAACATGCACATAGGCTGAAAAAAGAGCCAGAGTAATCCAGAAAACTTCAAAGGTCATAGAGATGGACAATTCCCCACCTGACAAAAGGCAGCGCACAGATGCAACCTCTGGAGAGGGTTCATAGGAACCTACAATAAGCCAAGGATCGGAGTCCTCCGTAGCTTAGGTATCTTTCTCTCCCCCTCTTCTTGATTCACAATCTTTGGTTTCTCGTGTTATCTCGGCATCACCCATCACTTCAAGTGTTAGCCTTTCTTTTTCTGCTTCTATTGCAATGGTTGTGGGAGGTTTCTCCCAATTCTCCCAAGCTGGAAAATTAGCCTTTACTCCTCTGTAGTTTATTCCACCTTTCATCAAAGCACAATTTGCAACTGCTTTTTCTACCTCTCTTGCTACCACCATATCGACTCCAACCCAGCTTTCCCAACAAATGGAATCTACTATGTCTCTACTACTACCACTGCTTCCCATGAGTCCTTCCACCGCTTCACAAACCAGGCCTTGGTATAATATTCCCCCATTCTCCCCACTAACGATCTCTCTTTCAAAGAAGAAATCTGTCATAATCACTACTCTCTTGTTCCCCTTTGCTCTTCCTCCCAGTGCACCCTTCCTGGGTGAGCTCATTAGATCACCAACAGAATTTATGTCAGAGGGCAACAAAACAAGAGCAACATGAGTTCTTAGGCTCCAGAAGCAAAGGGACAAAGATGTTAAAAATTCGGTTGAGCCATGCATGTAGACCCTTTTCAATGAGGCTCAGTAGTCGTTGCATTTTGCAACCATGCATCTAAACATCATCAAAATGTAGGGGGAGATGCGACCTAAAGATGACACCATCCATGCTATGGGACTTGATCTGCATGCAGCCTGGCTGCAAGATAAAGTTGAGTTGATGGAGGAGACCCAGCATGTGGTGACCACCGACTTTCTCAAGTCCGGTCACCAACTAAAGAAAAAGGAAGATGAGCTCAAAAATTTCAAGGAGAGGATAGAGGTCCTACTGAAGAAGGACAAGGTGAGGGACGTTGAATTTGCATGCTTGTCTCAGCAAGCGTAGGCGGAACAGGCTAGAATCCAAGAGGAACTTGTAAAGTTTCGATCCCAAGATCTCAATCTGGTCACTGATTTGCAATAGAAAAACCAGGAATTATAGGACCGGTTGGTGCGGGTAGAGGAGGCACTAACTCATTTGACTACAAAATCTGACGAAAAATTCTAACAAAAGATGGATAATTAGATGTATTGTCGGGTACTAGTGATATTTAATGTGTAATTTTCAAAAAAAATTAATTTTATCCCCAACATTCGTCGAAATTTTGACGAACTTGTTTTTTTGTTGAAATTGTGACAGAGTTTTCGTTGAAATATTGACAAGCATGTGAAGTCAAAATTGAGGCCGACATAAATCAAAAAGTGAGCTCAACTATTTATTGTGAAAGCATTTTGCTATACTTACGAATTTGCTCTGCTTGCGAATTTGCTATACTTACGATAGTTTGTGGAGAACTAAGGACAATTTCCTTGGAAAAAATCAGAAAAAAAAAAAAATAAATAAATAAATAAATAAATAAATTCAAGAAGCTATCGCGAAGTTGAGGGTAGTCATTATCCTTTCCCAGAATTCATTTGTGAAGTCAGATTTGTACTTCCAGGTTTGAAAATCATATTTTAAAGCAACATCTCATCAGATTTCATTTTTAGACTTGTGCATTTTCAGAGTTGCATTTTCAGATTTTGTTGTGCAAGTTCAATATTCTAATTTTAGGAGTCTAACAGTTGGAAATCATAGTAAAATCAGAATTTAATAAGTTTTGGAATTAGCATTTTAAAGTGTTTTTTCGGGTCATTAACTTCAGACTATCTTTCTTTTGCAAGGGTGGTTGCATGCCAAATTTTTTGGTGTAAAATATCAGAATTATTAGATTTTGTTACCTGTCTATGAATAAAAATTATTGGAGTGAGAGTTTGATATTTTTTGAAGATCTAAATAGTCAAGCTTGGTAAAGAAAAATCATGTCAGATAATATTAGTCCAGAACAAAATGAAGAGACACTTGATAGATTGTGGGCTAGATTGAAAAGAAAGGGTGATGGAAAAATGTTATTGTCCTTGCAATAATTGCAAGGGCTTAAAGACAAGATGACTTAAATCACAACAGTTGAGAAACATTGTAGCATGGTCATGTTGAAGGGGGCATGATTATCGTCATTGATAAGTTGTTCATTATATGTGTTTATATTGATTGAATTTGTAAATGTTTATATCGTTTTACCATTATATATATATATATATAATCACTTGATCATAATCATGGTTTATTTGTGTCTATCATTATTATAAAGGTGGGGCACCCTAGGGAACATGATATGGATTATCACAGCCCGGAGAATGTGGTTTTTCAAGTAGACAAACATGGAGTTGTGAGTATCGAAGATGAAGTTAATGATCCTATGGAAGAAGATAATCATGCGCCAGAAAACAGAGTTGAAGATGATGGTACAAATACATTGACCATGACACATTTAGTGGCAGAGCTGATCATGATGATCGAGATGACTTTGATGATGTTCATGATTTACCTGTACTTGAGAAGGCATATGAGCCCCTTTATGAAGGCTCCCAAACAACTCTTCTCTCTGTTGTATTTTTGTTGTTAAACTTGAAAGTTATGAATGGTTTATCACACATAGCAATCTCATGGATGTTAAGGTATGTCATATATGTCATCTTTTTTCATCTATTTTAATTGTTGTTAGTTCATCACTAGTAAATAAAGGATGAAATATGTACCATTAATATTCTTTATATTAACAAATTATTTTTTGTTTTAGATTAATTGGTGAATTTTTGTTACCACCATCAAATATTTTACCTCACTCATACCAAGATTTATCTGGCATTATGAAAGATATCATAATGGAGTATCAAGAAATAGATGCATGTCTCAATGATCATATTATATATCATAAACAACATGAATTTGCAATAGAATGCCCAAAATATCATATTAGTAGATATCGAACAAATCAACTAACAAAAAAGGTGCCTCACAAGGTTCTTCGTTATATTCTCATTATTCCACGTATGCAACAATTATTTAGGTGAGAAAGCTTAGCAAAATTTATGGATTGCCATGCATGGAATAGAAGTGGAGATGACATTCTTTGAATGCATGTGGATGGTTCTGCATTTAGGGACATCGAGGAAAAATGGACACACTTTAAAGAACCTCGTAATCTCAAGCTTTCATTGGCAGCGGACGGTGTCAATCCATTCAGAGAGTTAAGATATGTTTACTTGGTGTGGTCTTTTTTTGTTATCAACAATAACATTCCTCCATGGATGTCAATAAAGAGGGAGCACATAATGTTGTCAATGATTGTTTCAGGTATTTGTTTACATCAATTTTCTTTAACGTAGTAGCATCTCATTTGTCTCACTAACTCATTTGACTACAAAATTCGATGAAATTTTTTGACGAAATATGTATAATTTGATGTATCATCAGGTGCTTGTAAAATTTGATGTGTAATTTTCAATTTTTTAAAATTTTATCCCCGACGTTCATCAAAATTTCAACGAACCTAGGTTTCACCAAAATTTTGAATAGCAGTTTCGTCGAAATTTTGACAAACATGAAAAATAAGAAAAAAATCAAATTGTGGCCAACATAAAGAAAAGTGAGTTCGTTGATTTATTGCGACAGTGTTTTGCTCTACTTGAGACAATTTGTGGAGAACTAAGGACGATTTTCTTCGAAAAAATCAAAAAAAAAAATCAAGAAGATATCACCAGGTTGACGGTAGACATTGTCTTTTTACAGAATTCAGTTGTGAAGTCAGATTTGTAGTTCTAGGTTTGAAAATCATATTTTAAAGTAACATCTCATCAGATTTCATTTTTAGAGGTTTAGGGTTTTCAGAATTTCATGTCCAGATTTTTTTGTGTGGAATCACCATAAGATCACAAACAATGAATAGACTTGTGACCTGTAATTGTGTGATCCATAACCTAGTCATCATGTGGCAAGCGCTATAACAAATGCAAGCATGAATTCATGTGTGACCCAAGTTTAATGTGGCTATGAAGTTTAATAATGTGGCTAAGTGTAGTGATAGAAATAGAGTAACACATATAATGTGAAGTTAATCTCAGTTGTATAATGTAGGTGTCAATCATCATTGGCAGCATTTAGATTTAGTTCCTGCTTAACAAAGTTACCATGTAAATTATAGCATGATCCAGGTAAGTGTGATTCTCTTGTTGCAATAAAGAGCCTATAACTCTAGTTGATATGCAGAGTGGTTAAAAGAGCATCAACATGGTGCATTCAAGCACAACCCATGTTTACTGGCTATTCTGTAGAGTGATCATTGGCTTTCAAACCTTACTTAATGTTACTTTAAAAAAAGTGTATAGCTTAAAATACAAACCAAATTTGTTACATACTTGAATGCAATCTTGGGTTACCGCAAACTATAATAATGTGATCTGCTAATAACCATTATGGAAAGTATTAAAGAAAGACCCATGCTATATAGGATACATTTCCCTGATCAGGTTTACATACCTTAATGATCAAACACAAGCTTCCCACACACTCTAGGATACAATCCAAGATCATACCACAACTTTTTCAAGACAACTAATTTTCTAACCCTAGGCCTCTGTAGAAACATAAATAATAACTCTAGTGGATTAGTGAAGTTGCAATACCTGAAAGATTGAGACATTGTAGCTAATAAAAAAATCTTGTAATCTAAAGATTGTAGCCAATAACAAGCACACTATGTAGCTTAGTGGCATTTGTAAATGCAATCTACGGTAAGAAGAATGACAGTCACTTGAGATGTGGCAGTCAAAAAGAGGCTGAGCAGTGACAAGATAATAAATCCCAAACCTTGCATTGTAAAGTGGAGATTTTAACAGTGAATTTTCTTACCCCCTTGCTGACCTTAAGGGTTTTTCAAATGCTTTTGGTAGTGTTAGACAAAGAAAATGCAATCAGGGAA